>APFE030407364.1:109636-180579 GCA_000404065.3 Pinus taeda | reverse complement strand
GCGTCCGGGGGATTGGCGGTATTCCCGCCGTACCCCCGCCACGTGTCGGCCTCCCGCGCTGTTCGGAGCCCCCCCCCCCTAATACCGCTTACCACCTCAGGGGCCTCCAGGGAAACCGCTTACTGCCCGTCCCCCGCACTGACATCACCCCGCCTGTTCCGCCACCGTGCCTCCACGTCACCTCCACGTCGCCTGTCCACCCTGCCACCGTGTCACTGCCACCTGGGCACCCACGTCAGCTGCCACGTCACCCTGCCGTACCCGGGCCCATGATGACGTCAGCATGACGTCATCACCAAAAAGACGCCAAAGGGCCAAAAATGCATAAAAAGACGTGAATTAGCCGTTATTCGTCATTCTTATTCGTTGTTTCCGGAGCTCCTCTGCATGCGAAAACGACGTTCAACAGTCGAAATCCAAATTTCACCCGCCAAAGTTGTTGCCGCCCTCATCGTCGACCCAAGTACCTGCAATTAGTCCTGTTTGAAGCCTCCTACGCCATAAAAACCAGGTATTTTCCGCAGGCGACCTTATTTACCCATAGTTCTCCTATTTTTTCTCCTAATTTCCTACAAAAGAACTCTGCTAAAAATCCTCACTGCTAAATTGTCCATTAAGAATACTTAAGAACCTGGTAAAACCCCTGCGCGACAAAACTCTGGAAGAAACCCTTGCCCTTCTGCAAATTCACCATAAAAGCAATCAGAGAAGCCGAGCTACTGGCTAAAAACAAATACAGAAGTTCCCTCATTCCTGTTATAGCAAAACTCCCTTGAAAAACCATCTAATTAGCTCAAACACACTCTGGTCCTTCAAAACAGAGTACCCCACAGTTCATTAAACCTGTAAGAGTCTCCTTACACTGTCAAGTTGCTCCCTGCCAGACAGAATTTAGCAGGCATTCCTCAGCCTTTGTACCAAACATAAAAAATCAAGTAAAACATCCAAGTTGAAACCAGACATGGCCACTCCATCTGCACTGGATGTAGCTCCTGTGAATCCACCAAATAAAGAACTGGAAGCTATGCCATTAGTAGACAGTGATTTCCTCATTACAGACTTTGTGGCAGAGAGGAACCACTTACAGACCTTCTGCCAGCTAAGGAACAGTCACTTGGACAACAGTGACATGTACGGCATCTGGGAATCCAATCTGCCCACCTACTTCCTGCCTTCTGTGAACATTTTCCCTGAAGTCATCCACCTCTGTGCAGAAAACTATGACCAGAAACTCAGAGCTGTGAAGTCTCCATCTGGGAGCATCCTCTTTTATATAACACCAGATTCCATCAACGAAATGCTGAACTACAAGCATACCCAGCTGCTATACCCCTTCTCCATAAACTACTTGCTAGATGAGGGCTCCAAGCTCTCTAACACAGACATTGTTGCAATAGCCAAGAAATTCATGAAGGCAGACTGCCAACCTTCTGGGCCACCTCCTTTTTCTTATGCAGATTTCAATGAGGTAGGCAAGCTGCTGGTAGATATGCTAACCTCTATGCTGGGATTCACTACAAATTAGCATGTTGATCAAACTGTGCTGGTCATGCTGTCTGCATATAGCCTTGTGAAGCCCCCTGCTATGAAGTACAATTATGCCAAATATATTGCCAATAAGATACATGGTCAATTTTCAAGATTAAAGAGGGAGGCAATATTCAAGTATTCCTCATACATCTATCACCTATTCTTGTACTATCAAACAGATTGCTTCTAGTGCCCAATCAAGAAGCTAGACTCACAGGGTGAGAGGAAGTCTATTATCTTCTGGTCTTCAGTCTTCTACCAAGTCCAGAATTCCCCCTACTCATACTGTGAATTTATTGATCAGTTTGTGTATCCAGTCACATGCCTCTTAAAGAGGACCCCTCTTATCAGGTTGTCCAAGGATATGCAGAAAATCTTGCAGCTATCCAGGAGTTACAAGATAGGTGATTGGTACTTGTACCAAAATCACACAGTCATCAGAATCTATGGTTGTGAGCTCTGTCCCTACAGGCTCCCAAAATATGTGCCTATGAGGTTATTTTCCCTGGAATACTACAGACAACTTATAAACTCTGATCTGACACACTTCCACAGTGCCAAGAAGAAAGCCAACCTAAAGATCAGAGACCACCTAGGTCCATTTGTCATGAACAAGAAAGATGGTTGGCAAGAAGCTGATCAAATACTAGGGCAACAGCTCAAACTCAAAAGAAGCTTCTGGTGGGTCCCTTATGACCCTGAAGGTTTCATCAGTGCTAGGAGGGTCAAGTATAGGCTGCTAGCCTATAAGCATTTCCCATACCCACAAATACAATACTTTGCCAACCAAGATGAATGGGTACCTGAATCAATAGTAGAAGAATTGACTCAGGAAGAAAAAATGAAGGAGACTGTGAAAGATTTGGAAAAAACTCTTGACTCTGATTCTTGTCAATGGGTCTTCTTCAAACAACCAGTCCAAGTAGCAGAAGGAACTTCTACTACTCCAGCTGCACGGAACACCCAGCAAGCTCCTGCAACAACCACTACAACAAAGGGTAAAGAAATAATGGAGGAACAACAACAGACAGAGAGAGGGCATCCCAGCACCTCAAAGGATCATACTCAAGGGAAAGCCCCTTCATAGCAAACTCGACCACCCCAAATCCTAGTTCTGCAAACTCTTCTTAATGAAGAGAGAGGAAAAAAGAGAGATAGAGAGGAGGTCACACCTCCAACAGGGTCAACACAGTATCCAGAAGCCAAGAAGCCAAGGATTGACCCTGAAACAGAGGGGGGAGATATCAGTGAGGAAAGGGCAGAAAGCCAGAGTAGAGAAAGGCAATCAAGCCAGCAGACTGCCACTAGCTCGTTTCAGCTAGAACATGCCATACAACACACCACAGAGGTATCCTCCTTAAGACAACAGGGCAAGAAACCAGCTGCAATCAAAGAAGGCTTCATAGAGATCAAGGCACAGAATGAATTGTTGAGAGTGCAACTCTATGATCAATTCCTGAAGGCAACTCCAGCAAAAAAACAAAGATTGATGGTTGCCTATGATCTCAAAGAGGAAAAAATTATTTTTACTCATTGAAAGCCTAAAATCCCACATCCCAAAACCTCTGCAGATTACTATAGAACAAACTTGGAGGTCTTTTCTAAAGACATACACCCCATGGATCAGATTGAGCTGCAAAAACAGACTGGGGAAATGGTGTATGCAACACTTGCAGACAGGGCCATGCTGGCCCATTAGTTAAAAGAAGCCCTTAAGAACACAAATACACAGCTTGATTTGGAAAGGTTGTCTTCCTCTGCAAAAGACAACAGAATAAATACTTTGGAAGACATAATCATTGATTTGAGACATGACCCAAAGGATCCAAAAGGTGTTAGGGCCCTTATGAAGAAAAAAGAGGATGACATTGCAGCACTAAGAAAGCAGGCAAAGTTGCCTCCTACCATTCACCCTCAAACAGCAGAACTTGCACAAGAAAAGCAAGTAGATGATGCTATGGAGCTGCTTCTGGTGATGAATCAAAGAATATTGCAAATGGAAGCAGAATTAGGGAAGGCATTGCAGGAAAAGCAAGGGGAGTCAGCCTCCCAGCCCCCTCAAACATCAACAACTCTTGGACCTGCCCCTCCCACACAAGCAGCAGCAGCCCCTCCTGCCATTCCAGCACCAACCACAGCTACATCAGCAACAGGAGCAACATCAGAAGCAACAGCAGCAGCATAATCCAGCATGAGCATGGAGGACTTGATGAAAGCTGTCAAAGAGCTTGAGACTCAAGTAACAAAAATAAATGAAGCCAAGGATAGACTGGCCAAGCTAGAGACCAGCTATGATAAATCCAAGATGACAGTAGCAGAGAAACAAAGAGAAATAAAGGCCTTAGAGGCCAAAGTAAAAACTCTGGAAAATGAATTGCTCCTAGGTAAGACCTTAGCATAAATAAAGAAGATAATTTGGGCCAAAATTAGCCAATCAATACAGGACCAATGGAGGTCAATCCAGGCAATCTATGAGCAGGTAGAACTAATAGGCATGGCTCATTTGGAGATACAAAGAGCCAAAACAGCACTGGGAATCATGCCTGAGCAGGCCAATAAAATGATACACTTCCTCAATAACCGCACTAGGGAGGAGTTGGCAGCTCTAGAGATAAACAGCAGAACAGATACAATCCTGACAGCTAAGGAGGTGCTGACCTTGAGGAACTTCACTCAAACTCTGGAGAGAAAATTTCAAGAAATGAAAGCAGATATTGATGATTTCAGGGAAAAAATGACAATATTACAGGATAAAGGACTGCCAAGCCTAGTGACTGGCACAGGATAGCTGTTGTCATATAATCAGTATATGACAAGGATCAACAATTATGTTGAAAATCAAATAACAGCATCCAGCAGCTCCACAGAAGAGGCAGGGCCTCCCTCTGGACAGTCTCTGTATGACAAGTTAGAAAATCTGTTTTTTATTGAACATGAGATAAATCATCTGTTTGAGGTGTCTCCAAACTTCTACAGATATACAGAGGCAGATGAAACACTGGTGAAAATAAGGAGGCATTAGCTACCTCCAGCTGATTGGTGGCAGGCAATGCTGGAAATTCTGCCCAGATAATGCCACTATGTTATTCCTTTTTTGAGAAAAGTCAAGTCTCGATCACGGCACAGGTCAACAGACAGATCAGCACACAGGTATCACAGGGAGCATCCGTACAAGTGACTCACCAATGCACCCAGACAGCAGGCTCAATTAACGCAGAGTTAAAGGCACAGCTACAACCCACTTTCCTGAGCCATAAAGTCAAAAGTTGTCTGACAGAAAGATAACTGCCATCTCAGCATTAAATGTTGTAGTTATGGTTTTCATTTACTTTTTGTAAGAGAGTTGGTGGTGCAATTTATTGCACAATAACTCTCTATTGAGATATTTTGTATCCTATTTTGTATATATATCCCCTCAGAGAACGTATTGAGGGTCTGTTGTAGTGAAACTCTTTCTGAAGAGCTCTATTGTATATTTGAGACATTTTGATAATGCAAATTGCTGGTGGAGATTTATGGTTCCTATGCTGTCTGAAGATGGAAATGAATAGCTCTGTTATGTTGAAGAATTCCTGTGTCATTTGCTGGAGCAATAAGTTTTTCTGAACTGTGTATGTGTTTTCTCTGTATTCCATAATTCTTATGTTTTCATGATCATAGTAAATAGAGAAAAAGAATAGCCTAGGATTGGTTTTGAACACCCTATGCTCAATCCCTATTTCTAAATATGTTTTCTTCTGGATTAGCCATGGATATGAATTCTTGATTGCTCATGTCTAAACTAATTCTATCATTGTGAATATTGTTTAAGAATTCTTAACTGCTCTTAAGAAATACTTTCATTTTTCCCTTGTTATCATAGTGAAAGATTCTTAGTTTCCTTTCACTCACTAATTCCATAACTCCATAAAAAAATTGGTAAATTGCTTCACATATGCCTATCTGGCTCTGCAGCAACACTCTGCCTTCATAAACATATTTCAGTGGCACAATACCTCAACTCCATTGCCCAATGGACCAAACTGTTCCATGATCTATATTTCAGCTCTGTCTGCATTCACCAACCCACCAAACTCAAACAAAACAGCACACCATAACTAGCCTAAAATCATCAATCAACAAAGCTAAATTATAAAGAGAGAGCCCTCTCTGGTTATAGGTAGGCTAGGACCTGTAGCTAAAAGATTGGTCAGTGGTTACCTCGGTCGTATTCCCTTTAGGAAGTAGGGAACAACCTGAATGTTAACACATCCCAAAAAAATTCCTTCTTAACCCTATGGTAAATTTTTAAAAATCATGTGTATCCTCCTAAGGGAGAGGTGTGCAATTCTAGAAAAATATTTTGTTTGAGTTGGGAATTCTTACAGAGGTATAAAAAATATTTGTACAATAATGAATCATATAACCAGCTAAATGTATCAGATGTATTGGGATGTTGCTGCAACTTTTTAATGAGTTCTCACACTTCTTATTCATTCTTCCATTCATCCCTTGCTTTGTTTATCCAATCTAGTTGGATGATAGAGATGGCACAAATAAATGCTTTCACATCCTCATCCTTTCTTGAGAGTGCATATGCAACAACATTTTTCTTCCCTTTTTTGTAGATGATTTCAAATTTATAACCCAACATCTTTGTGACCCATTTTCTCTTCTCTTCTAAATAATCTTTGTTCTAAAAAGTATTTAAGACTATCATGATTTGTTTTTACCTTGAAGTGTCTTCCCATTAGGTAAGGTTGCCATTTCTAATGAGAATGTAGTATTGCTAGCACCTTCTCATAAATAACTTTGTGTAAATACTTTCCTTTTATTGGACGACTTTCAAAATAAATGATTCTTCCTTCTTGCATTAAAACAACTCCAATTCCATTTCCTGAGGCATCACATTTCACAATAAAGGTTTTTGTGAAGTCTAGTATAGCTAATACTAGTGCTTGGTACATTTCCTCTTTAAGATATTCAAAGGACTTCGTTGCTACTGGAGTCCAAGAAAGCACATATTTCTTCAGTAATGTTGTTATAGGCACCGCTACTTTCCCATAATTCTTAACAAACTTGCGATAATACTCTGTCAACCCAAGAAATCCTCGCAAATTCTTAATGGATGTGGGGATTTTCCATTCTTTAATGGCTTTAATTTTTCTAGGGTCTACCTTAACCTTCATGAGATACAATATGACCTAGATATTCCACCTCCTGTACTCCAAAGAAACACTTGGAGGTTTTTTCATATAATTTTTTCTCCTCCAATAGTTTGAAGACCCTATCAACATGTTGAACATGATCCTTCCAAGACTTGATGTAGATTATTATTTCATCAAAAAATACTAAAACAAATTTTTTAAGGAAGGGTTTGAAAATGGAATTCATCAAATGTTGAAATGTAGAAGGCACATTTGTAAGGCCAAAAGGCATGAGAAAAAATTCATAATCACCCTCATTAGTTCTGAATGTTGTTTTTGTAAGGTCTTCAGTCTTCATTATGATTTGATGATATCCTGAATGGAGATCCAACTTGGTGAAGTAAATTTCTCCATGTAATTCATCCAATAATTCACCAATGATAGGAATGGGGAATTTATCTTTAATAGTGAGTTTTTTGAGCTCCCTATAATTCGGACACATGAACAATGATCCATCCTTCTTATGCACCAATACTACTAGAGCAGAGAAAGAACTTTGACTAGGTTGAATTATACCAACCTCTGGCATTTCTGCAACCATACATTCAATTCCACTCTTTTGGGCATAGGGATATCTATAAGGCCTGATGTTTGGAGGAAAACTTCCTGGAATCAAATTAATAGCATGATCATGATCATGAATAGGTGGGAGGCCTTTGGGAGTCTCAAACACCTTGGAATGATCGTCCAAGAATTTTTGGAGATCTGGAGAAATAGATGATTTCAATGTGGGAACTTCTAGTGAACATAATTTTGAAACTATGCCTTGTTGTTCTTTCATTAGAAGATTTGTCATGTTGTTATAGCTGATATCTTTCTTGGTTTCCCTGCCATACCCCATAATTCAACTCCATTTCCTTCCCAACAAAATTTTATGAAAAGTTCTTGAAAATTAAAAGCTATCATATGCAAAGGTTGTATCCATTAGACTCCAAGTACAACATCACCACCACCCATTGAAATAGAAACCATAGGATTATTCAGTACATATTCTCCCATGTATAAATTGATATTATGGCACTTTTGAGAGAAATTTAGGGTTCCTCCATTTAAAACCATTACTTCACACTCTGGTGTTGGATATAGAAAGTAGTTCAACTCTTTGGTTGTCTTACTATGAATAAAATTATGGGTACTACCCAAATCAATCAACACTATTACATTTTTCTTCTTGATATGTCCTTCTATCTTGTAGTAATTCCTACCAATGCATTACAATATATGGTTGGATTCACTTCTTCTTTCTCTAGGGTTTATTCCTGATATATATCCTCTTCTTTTGACATTTCATGTTCCTTTTCTTCCTCCTCTTCACAATCTATGTAAAATAATTTCTTCTTAGCACACTTATGACCTTTAGTGTATTTTATATCACAACTGTAACAAAGCTGTTATATACCTAGGGGGGTAATATGGGGTATTGAGGGAGGTACCCAAGGTAATAATGTAATAATGGGATGGGCCATAGTAATAAATAAGGTGGTTAACCCATGTCATGTAAGGGACCACAAGTAGTTAATAATAATGTAAGGGGCCCATGGTATTAGTTGATGGTATGAGGAAACCATGGTAATGATGCATGGTATTGTATGTATGAGGCCTATATAGAGGCTAGAGACTCCACATGGAGGGATATGAAGAGAAGTATTCTTGTATGAAATGCATATGGCTTGTGGAGTATTCTCCTTCCTTAAGGAGTGAATGTATGGTGTTGCCCTACCTTAATGGTTTGATCAATAAAGAAGCATTTCTATCTATTTCTATCTTGTTATTCTTGGGTTATTTCTATTATCATAATATTTCTGGTTTAGATCTACAACAAAAGCCCCTTTCCTCTTTCTTCTTCCAATTGTTGGTGTCAACCTTGTAGGTTGTGGAAGGCTAGCAATAGCAACACTTCCGTATTTATAGTTGTGAGTGGTAGGCTTCCTTGTTACCATAATTTTGCTTTGAATTTTTATTACCAACTTGAATGCCTTATCCAATGAATAAGGTTCCCAAAGGAAAACCTCATGTTGGATGTTATCCTTTAAAGTCCCTATGAACACATCAATCTTATGCTCCTCTGGAATATCATTTACCCTTCTATCCAAATTTTGGAATTCCTTAATGTGCTCCACAACTGAACCCTTTTGTTTGAGATTTATCAGTTAGCTAAAGAAGGTGTTTCTTTTTGTATCCTCATAATGTGCTATCATTTCATTCGTAAAAATATGCGAAGTGACAATTTATCTATGAGAGCAAAGCCATCGATACCATACAAATTGATCAAGTTCCAAATTTAAAATTTTAATGCATACCTTCTGTGTGTTTTTCACATTACGAAGATTGAAATATTGTTCCATTTGTAGTATCCATGTTACAGTATCCTTTCCATCAAACTTCCTCATAACGATCTTTGAAACATGGTGGGTCTTTATTCCAAAGTTAGAGTCTATGAAATCATGATTAATATTTCTTTTGTTCTCAAAATGATTTTCCTCTATTATGTTTTTGCCATTAGGAAGCCTTTCTTGTAGCAACGTTTTCAAACCTTCCTTCAAACCTTCCACGTCTTTCTTCAAATCTTCAATTTTGACCTTCATCAAATCATGATTAACATTTATTTTGTTCTCATTATGAGTTTTCTCTACTACCTTTTCATCATTAGGAAGCCTTTCTTGTGGAAACTTTGTCAAACCTTCCTTCCAAACATCCATGTCTTTCTTCCAATCTTCAATGTTGTCTTTCAAACTATCCATGTTAGCTTCTGTTACTTTTTGTTAGACAGAAATGTGTTGCCCATGGTCTCGTAATTTTGGTATTTAATGTTGCATTTCTTCCTCTTCTTCATGTGTCATAGTAGATATTTCAAGTTGGTTACTAGGTGTTGCCATTTTCTTTCTTCGGGGCATCAACTAATGATAATTTTCTTGACTATTCACTTTTAATCACTTCAAACTAAGTTTTCAAACAAGACTGATGCAAAGTTTTAAAAAGACTACACACCTTGTTTTGTTTTTGTAGGAGCTTGATATTGAATATGATGTCTCCCTAAAATTGTTGATCTCCAATGTCTAAAATTGCCAAATATGGTAGACATCTGTGTCCTCTTTCCAACACCACCAGCCTGATCGAAATTGGATTCTCCAAGAACGAGTTATTCCAAATCTTCGAAGATGACTTGATTATACAATTTTTCAGTAGAACGAACTTGTACGAAGTGCCACATGTTATGGTTTCAGCCTCTGGACCTGAAAACGATGCACAGAAATCTAAATTCCACTATATTTTTGTAACTTCTGACAAAATTTCATTCTGATACTTTGAGAAAAAGTTATGATTATTTTTCCAAGGTCACCTATTTGGGATATAATTCAAGATCCTGCAAAAACCCTAACTTCCTTGAATCATATCTCCAAACATATATCCATATAAGCTCTAAAAATCGGATCGAAGGGTCATCAAGATTTTCACTCAAATAGGTTTTTTTAGCTTCTAAAATGTCGTCTAACAAATGTTATAGAGAAAATTCCAAGATGACTTGTTTGAAGCAGCAAAACCCTAAAATCCAAAGCTCTGATACCAAATGTTATGCAACCAGCTCACAAAATAGAAGAAATGATAGGTAAACAGCTTCAAAATAAGCCTCTTTGAGGGGAAACCTCCTTTATATTACACAAATGAACAATTCTTGGATGATTCAAATGAAAAAACCTCCTTTTTGTATATAGGAGTCTAAGACGTCACAATATAATCAAAGCCGACATAACAATAATAATATAAGGGAACAACAATAACAATGTGGGGACAACTGGGACACAACAATAACAATAAGGGGATACAATAACAATAGTAATGGGGGAATCACTAGTATTATAGGGACTTGACAGTATGCGAAAATTGATTAATTATTTTTTCAAAAAGATTTTATGAAAACCACAAGTGGCCCTAATTTGTATATCAAGTTAGATCAAAAGAGTGATGTTATTATGATTTCCCTGTCTATTTATGACCTTATTATAATAGGAAATTCTATTAAGTTAATTGATGAAATTAAAGGACAATTTCCATAGGAGTTTGAAATGAAAGGCCTTGGTGAATTTCATTATTGCTCACATGTTGAGATATTGAGAGAAGGTGGACATACATTGGTAACTCAGAGTGAGTATAAACAATGTCTAGTCAAAATATTCAAAATGGACCAATGCATGGTAGTATCAATGCCATTAGAATAGAATTCTAAACTCTACTCTAACAATGCTACAAGATCAGAGGTGGATAGTACATTGTATCGTCAGCGGGTGGGAAGTCTAAACTATTTCACTACAACTAGGCTAGATATAACATATTCAGTTAGCTTCCTAAGTAAGTACATCACCATACCTCTTATAAGTCATTGAAAAGAAGAAAAGCGAGCTCTTCGATATATAAAAGGGCTTTCTCACTTTGGTATCAACTATATTGATGATTTAATATTTATATGGCAAGTTATTTTGATTTAGATTAGGCCAAAAAATCTCATGACAAAAAATCAAATTCAAGATATGCATTCAACCTAGGATCTATTATCATGGCTTGGAGTACTAAGAGACAATAAATTATTCCTTTGTCACCAAGTCAAGTTGAGTACAATGCTTTATGGAGTGCTACATTTGAAGCAGCTTGGTTGAGGCAATTTCTTAAAGATGTGGGAGAAGTGTAGAAAACACCAACAATTATCATGTGCGATAATCAAATCACCATCGAACTTGCCAACAACCCTGTGTACCATGCAGGAACAAAACATATCAAGACACATTATCATTTTTTTGGGGGAAAATATGTAATCCAAGTAAATTGATTTAGTCTATTGTAATACAAATGAAAATGTGGTTGTAATATTTACAAAGCCTTTTGGAAAGGAAAAAAATGAATTATGTGGGAATCAATTGGGTGTTGCAAAAAATAGATATCTATTATTGTAGGATGTTAGAATAATAATGGAGAAATATAGAATATTTCCCCACTAATAGTGTTTATTATGTGTTCATACAAATCTATATGGAAAAATTCATTAATTAGTATTTGGTTGTTGTCATAGCCTATATTGTTGGAATACGTACTACATTTTAGTCATATATATGTAAGTGATTGGGTATGTTGAATGGAAGTGCATTTTGTGCCACAATATCCTTTGTGAGAAATTGTCTCACCAATGAGTTACAACCCTTCTCATATTTTATCTTCCAATTTTTGAGTTGTAATCCTACCCATCCTATCTTATAAACATGAGACATTTCTTTACTTCAACTTGTAAATAACTTTTATACAATTATAAATTGGCCTCTATGGCTTTAAAATTTGGAACTTCTTAGAGAGAAATTGCAACATATTCTGGATGAGAATCAAAGAAATATTTATAGAAAAGGTTCCCCTTCTCCATAATAGAGGATTGAGAATTTCATATGTAGAAAACGCTTTATACTAAGTTTTAACGATAGGGAGGAATGTCATTTATAATGATAATGGAAAAAAGGATAAATTCATGTCTCTGTGGACTAGAACTGAAGGAAGATGAAGGTGGATAAACCAAGATGATAGTCGTAGTTGTAGGTGCTCCCACATCTTTATTTCATTGGGCCAACTTAAAGGTGGCATATCTTTTTCCATAATATTCAACTGATTCAAATGCAAAGGACTGGCCTCGAAATCTTATGATATATGAGGAGTGAACATAGACCAAAATATATTGTTTAGCAAGAGTTTTGTAACATCCCTAATCGTATTTATGCATTGTGGTAATACATATATTTTTTTAATTGTAAGGAGTAGTAGGATTATATTAATCTATGCCCGTTTGAGGCCACAAACTAGGATAAGTATAGATTGAGTACATTTCCAACCATGGGCATCATATTTTTCATATAGTTCATCCAGACCCAATTCCCTTCCAAAATTAAAAAATCACATAGTTTTTTCTTGATTACTACTATATACCCTACAAACTAATTTAAAAGAAAAATACATTTATATTTTGTCATCAAAACACAAACACAAGAAGTTGGCTAGTCCTATTGAAGTTGGACGATTGAGGTCTATTCTGGTTGTTTCATCTACAGACTCAGAGTTCATTCCTTCCAATTTGATTTGAAAGTACACAATTTGAATTCACATCGCATCAATTTCATCTTCTAACTGTTGACTCTTTAGTTTATTTTCAATATACCCCTCCTTCATTTCGTACAACTCCTATTGCTATTATTGAAGACAACTCTGTATAACCACCAATCCATCACTGAGATCAAAGTGTTCCTTGTCACAAAAATCACAGTTGGGTGGTGTGAAAGTTTTCTCAGGAGTGCTCCTCACCCACCTCTTGTCTGAATAGCCCACCACCCTGCCTGAGTGAGGGTGACATCAACCCCATGAGCTAGAAACTGAAACTTCATAGTGAGAGTGACTCATTAGGTCAATTGATTTAGAGTTTGGACACACTAAAACAAGGAACCCAACAATGACCACACAGTAGCCGAATTGTTCCCGACCCCCCTCAATTGGCTTTCCCTGATTAGTTAAATCAAATTTTACCCACCTTCTAGTAAAAAAATCACACTCCAGAAGATGACTTCCCTCTATCTCTGCAACCAGAAAAATCCCCTGAACTATCTAGCTAGACAATCCCTTCCAAGGGGTCCTTGCATGAACACCAACCAGGATAGAGATAAACCCTCTCTTTTGCAAAATATTAAAGCTTTCTACTTCCAGTTATATATTTTTCTAAGCCTTAGCCATACGAGGTAGTGTGGGAGAGTGGGCTTACCTTCTAGATCCCATTGATCCACCATGATGATCCTGCTTGCCGAAATGACTTTCACCTTGTCCAATTTTAGATTTCCTCACACAAACCTTTTGATCCAGGGCAATTAGAGTAAATACAGTTCTTATTTAGAGAGATTTCACAGGTTTTTTCCTTGAATGCACCTATTACAGATGCAGATCTGAGGGTTGATTTACAGAGCTCCCACACTTAAGCACAAGCCTTCTCCAAGTGTTTCATCATGTTGAGAACATCAAGCACAGGGCAAATAAAGGAGGTCATCACAGTGAGGAAGGTAGCCACGAGGTAGGGAGAAGGGGTAATAGGTGAGAGGATAGATGTCATTGGGATAGGGAGGATGGGAGGAAGGGTGAATATGGATGAGTAGCGATGAAGGGTGAGGTGACCGAGAGATCAGTGTTGGGATGAGGGTGATGTGGCAGGAGAGGAGGGATAGGGGAGGGTGGGGGGAGGGGGTGAGAATGATGTGGTGAGAGAGGAGGAAGATGGGTTGGCTAGGGTAGGGAACCTTGAAGGAGACAACATAACCAATAATTTCCTGAATCTTCATAGGAAGAGGGACAATAGGGATAGGAAAACCCATTAGAACCCTGATTTTTTACTTATGATTCTGATTTTTTATATAGGAGTTAAGATTAACTTTCATGTTTAGGATATTCATCTAAGAAATTAGGAAATATGAAAGGGTCCCTCTATTTCATTTACCTTACTTATTTCTTATTTCATTTGATAGGTCATGTTGGCTTGCATATCAACTTTCTTGTTTTCAACTCTTAGGATGTGAAAAAACTTTAGCTTCCAAAAGAGAGGTAGAAATCCCCAATATCTCTTGAGGATTTGGTTTAGATTGTTGTTCTGAGATGCAAAGTTATGGTTCATATGTTTTATGATGAGAATGGATTCCCCTGAATATTCATATCCTTGATTCCTTTTTTTTGAGCTAAAGTGAGACCCAAGTACAATCCATAGGCCTCTTCTTGGTTATTTTTTTTCTTTCCCAAACCCCAAGAAAATCTATCTTCTATTATTCCTTTAGGATTAATGAGAATACATCCCCCTCTTGCCAGGCCAATTATGGTAATATTATTAATGAATATGTGGACAATTCCACCACCAATCAAAATAAAAGAGTCTTCCTTTTATATGGAAACATTATTTTTTCTACGAATTCCATAGTCAGTTAGGTTACCTCCAAGAATAGTTAAAAAGATGTTGAATAATTATATTGTTCATGGAAACAAGTTCCTTTACCCGGGAGGACAGTGACTACTCACACTGCATAGAAAATATTTTTAATATATTTATCAGTTAAAAATAACATAGGAGAAAAGGAGAATATAATTTGCATATGTCACTCTCACATCATAAAGAGAGTCTAAGCTAATATGACTAATGTTAAAAGATCTCACTACGAGTTCTTCTTTCCTCTTTTCATCCTCTCTTTAATATGTGTTTACATTCATATTGTAGAAGCACATATTATGACATTGGGAATTAGCAGTCAGCTTCCATTATCACCATAAACTGGTGCAGTATCGTTTAGGTCTTTTCCACGAGACAACTTGGATACGTTACCATGTGTGGACGTACTTGGGTAACAATGGGGCAACAATATTCCCCTATGGCTCCAAAGAGTCAATGGAAATATCCATGAGGATGCTAAGATATAGAGAGAACTCATTGTGTGCCTCTATGGAATGAAATGGGAGGCATATAACCAAGTTATTATAGGCCAGATGCATAACACTTTCTTTTTCGTTTACAAGAGTTTACAATCATAGAATTGTTGGATGAGGTTTCATTTCAATGGTTACTCCATGATTGAGGATTTGGATGTTGTGGAGACACCGCTATTGAATTCGACAGGTGACAATGGCAAGGATTCACTTTGTTGAAATCCGTATCTAGGGAATAAACCACACTAACAAAGATAAGTATTATGATAATTTATTGAAAATAATAGGTGTGTATTTTTTTAGTTCTTAGAAGTTCGGATTATATGTGCAATTATAATAATTATTTTATTGGAAAATAACATAGCTTTATATGCATTAATATAATTCATGTTTGGCTATTTTCTTTGAGTAAGAATATGCAATTATTATACTTATCTACTAGAAAAGAATGCATTTGAAGTTTGTACATAAAAGGATAAAGAAAACATTCAGGGAATTACATGTGGATAGCTAGATTATTTTATTTATCTGGCTTCTATACAGTAGATTCTTGAAAAGGAATGAGTACTTATATGCATTAAAAATTTAAAGAAGCCTTGTTATTTTCTTAAGAAATAAAAATGGCTTCACATGCATGAATATTAGCTATTATGATTTATGTAATGTAAAGGAGGTTTCCCCCTTAAAGAGGATAATTTTTAAGCATTGATCTATCTTTTCTTATATTTTGTGAGTCTGTTGCATACTAACTTTATTTTACATATTTACATGCAACAAAGGTAATAGTTGGGGGGCTAGGTTCTATTGAATAAATTTTATATAATTGCATGCACGAGAAAAATAGCTACTATGTTTGACTTCTTGAAAATAATATTTTATAATATGTGATTGTATCTACATGTGGAAGAAGAATAATTGTTTTATTAAAAGATAATATGTCATTAAATGATAAGAGTTAATGGGTTAGATCCTTTTGCATAAAGTTTACGTAATTGTATGCAGGGACTATTGATAATTGTAGTTGTTTTCTTTTGTGTGTTTGTGTGAATGGCATGATAGCTAATGTGATATTTATCTTGGATGATTTTCCCCTCTTCTTATGTGAAATGAAGGAAACAACCATGGAGGTTGTATAATTTTGTTTTGAAGTAGATTGTAGCTATTTTCCTTCTCATGATACATGTGAAACAAGGACAATTGAGGATGCCTTGGTTATTATTATGTAGTTTACCTTACACATGCAAGCTATCAATGGACAAACATGTGTATAAATAAATAGATATGTTTTGATAATTATGAACCTTTAATTAAGATATGTAGTGTTGTTAAAGAGGCAGCCATGTATTGAAACTTTGTTACAATTTATTTATGCACATGGAAATATGTTTGAAAACAACACTAGTAAGGGTTATTTATTTGACTAATATTTTAACTAATCATGATGTCAAAGTTTGCTAATGGTAGCAGTTGCAGAGAAGGATGGTGACTCATGTAAAGAATAGAATATGCAGGAAAGGAACTAGTGTTCCACGCCAATTGAAGCGATGACAACTATAAGATAATCGATTGATGTGAAGAACCATGTGACAAAGACATAATGTTCAAGGATTTATGGGTAAGTGATATCATGATCACTGTAATATCTTCGAGCTAGATATGTCATATTTAATTGATATTTATTTGTAATATTTTATGACAATGGTTAAGGGATGGAGTCCCTTACAACCCATTGAGTGAGGGGTGAATGCCATCATGAGCATTTAATAATAAAATTAGACATTTATTGGTTTTCACCCTACGAGGTTTCCAGGGTATATCGATGTTCAATGATGTGTTTATCTATTTTTTCATTCATATGTTGTTTATTATTTGCATGGCATGATGTTCATATTATCAAGTATGTTATTAACTAAATAAGTTGAAAGAATCATGAAAATGATGCATGGTTACATTAGGAAGTTTATGATAATATTCTACAATAGTGGTTGTTATGTTATCAAAATTGCCATTATATTTCTATAGTTACTCGATGTAATGATGATGGTTTTATCTACTGGTAATTAAACAATAAGGAATAAGTATTTTGGAAAGTTACATGTTGGTTAATTCCACAAAAAAATTCTAACTCCACGCATTTTTCCACAAGGTTTATTGGTGGACATTACATGCGGTATAAGACATGAAGGTTGCGGCACTCGTTCCTTTTGGCAATCAGTAAGTGGAAAGGAAGTAAAGGTATGAAGCTAGTGGGCATAAGCTCAGACATTATTCTAACAAGCTACACAATGTTATATGCAATAGACTACTTTTAACATGAGATACATGATGGAATTTTATAACCGCATTGAATAGTAAGTCATAAATTTTGTTGTAAATTATGCTCATGATAGTTGAGTATTGATAAGGATAAACGGACAAAAAAAATCTATTATACCTATGAACAATCCTGAGAACTCACTAGTGCAAGTGAGAATTGACTACCAACCTTTGCATATATGATAGGTTTAACGGCACATTTACTAAACATGACAAAAGTTACAATGCACTAATTTTAAAAGAAAGAATGCAAGTATGTGATAATTAAACAATGTATAAGATGGGGAATGTCCCTGAACAGGAAATTAGAATGTTTAAAACATATTGAAAGAATCCTTTCAATGCTAAAAATAAATAATGAATCTAGTAGTGAGATTTAACTACAATAGATAGTTGTTGATTGAATCTTATCATGGTTGCATTAAGATGGTTGGTAGAATGGATTATCTAGTGTTGCATGAGTAACTATGAAAACTTATATGCATGAATTACTTTTTCTTAAAGCCTATTGCAAGTTGTAAAAAAGTGATTATGGTAGTTACTTCATGTGTTGTTCTATTGGTAACAACACACTCTAGGAAATTAGAAATGTTTGGATTGTTACCATAACTCTTATTCACATTTACAAATTAATGAATATTTCCATATACTTTTATGCATGAAAGTATTGTTTACTTGAAACTAAAATGATTGTGAAAGTGAATACTTGCTTAAACAATACATATTTATAACTAAAAGTTCTTGAAGGTGACTAGAACTTGGATCCTAACACAATAATGTCATTAAAGTGATTAGCTATATGGTTCTATCAACTTAATGATAGTAGTACTCAGATCGAACGTTGATTACCTTGTTGTTTAAACCTCACAACTCTACAAATCGATGATTCAAGGGTGATGTTTGCTCATATGCATTAATATTTGTTGATTCGATGTGCCTACATAAACGAATTGACATGTTGCATGAGTTCAAAACTATGGGAATGTTAATGATTAAAGTATCGTATTCTTGATTGTTGTTTTGAAAAGAAAAAAATTATGGAAAACTTCGATTTAAAGTTTCTTGGATGCAACAACACGAAGATGTATCCTTAATTGTTATGTGTGATATAATGCATGAAAGTGGTTTATAAAAAGTAACATGATCAATACCTTTCTACATGTTGAATTATTGAGAACATTGATGCATGCAAAATGCATTCTAAATGTATTGATAAAATGTCTTATGTATAAAAATATTTGTAGAAGGTATGGTTTTATTAAAAATAATTATGACTAATGTTGTTGATGGGATTAAGAAAGGGTATCTTAATGGAAACATGAGAATTTGTGAAGGTAAAACATTTCAACATGAATTGAAACCATAAATGAGAAAGTATAATGTTATGATATGCATGATTGTGTTATTTGGAAAGTAAGAATGTATACCAAATGTATGTCATTTATATTTCCTTTCAATCTAGATATTATGGTCCCATGCGGGGATCAAGTGTGAATACATGATGTACGTAAATGTTCCTTTTCTTTAGTAATAATATGAAAATTATTATTTATATAAATTACAGTGGGAAAAGGTGCTAAAGATAATTTCACCCGAGAGACAGTTGTGGATAGTTGTGAAAGTCCATGAGGCATTGGGTTAAAGGAATTTTCCTTCCGAGAGGGATTGATGGCTATTTCTTTCCCTGATTTCCTCTCCCTAGAGATAGATGATCTTAGTAAAGGAAGAGAGTTAGCCATGGTGGTGAAAAGGGGAAATATCATGAGGCAATTTTGTTCATTTTGGAGCTTGTTCAAGGAGGCCCAAAATTTCTCATAGATGGGATGCTATCAGAGGAATAGGTAAGCTCGTACCAAGAGGAATATTGTATTTGACCCTGTGCGGTCATTCAAATTCTTAATTTGGTTGACGAGTAGAATACCATAGTGGACTTGGTATGGTCTCTGTCAGAAAATTCTCATGGATCAATCTGGATGTAGAAACTAGTTCCCATTGGTTGGGAGGAGTATTATTTTTGACAATATGGTTCTCATAGCATAACAAATTAACTAATCAATCATGTGTTGTGTTAAAAAGAAAAATTCTATACAATTATATAAGAACTTTATGTGTATTTTGACAAGAAAGGAGCCTAGTGCTCAGAAAGGAATTACTAGAAGTGTAAGTTCCTTTATTTTAATACCAATCTTCTGCATGTATTTAGAAAGGCCTAAGATAGTTTTCACATGATGCAATTAATGATATCTTTTATGATTAGAGGGTTGGTGCTCTTTGAGGACTTGTGGAAGTACTATGGTTAAGATATCACTTGCCATTGCATGAATGATTGATAGTTAAAAGTATTTTGCTTGAAGGAAAATCTTGTGACTAATGTGACTATGTTGAATTTGTTGATCATATATTATAGGATGCTTGTCATGGAATTTTGATGGGTTGTTCAACCATTTTACAACGCTTGCATAAAAAGTGATCATTATTTCCAAGTGTAATTGGTAGGTAACGATAAGATGGTATAAAGATTCTACTTTGTTTCTATGAATTTGAATAATGGTTAGAAGATGGAAATAGAACTCACATAATTTTGCAGCTATAAATTCTTATGAATATTGATAAAAAACATTATTGTTTCCTTTAATGGTATTCCTTGGAAATGAAATCCTTCATTTTGAAGGGGAAGGATCGCTTTTGAGTCCTTTAGGTTGTTCTATCATGAGTAAAAGTTAAAGTTCAAGTGAGAGAAGAACATCGAGGATGGTGTTCTTTAAGAGAAGGAGTATGTAACATACCTAATAATATTTACACATTGTGGTAATATTAGTAGTGAATACATGGACAATTTCATTGTCGATCAGAATCAAGGAGTCTTATTTTGATATGGAAATATTATTTTTTGTACGTATTGCATAATTAGTTAGGTTACCTCCAAGAATAATTATGAAACTATTAAATAACTATGTTGTTCATGGAAACAAGCTCCTCAGTATAGGAGGAGGGTTAGTACACCACATATAAAATATTTTCAATATATTTTTCAATTGAAAAAAATGTATGAAAAAGGATAATATAATATGCATATGTGACTCTCACATTATGAACAGATGTTGAGGGAAGACGACCAATGTTAAAAGATCTTAGTCTCAATTTTAATTTCCTCCTTTCATCCTCTGCTTATTATGTGTTTTTGTTCATATTGCAAAAGCATAGAAAATGATTCTAACAACTAGTAGTCACCTTACATTGTCACCATCTACTAGTATGATATTCTTTAGGTCTCCTCCATGAGACAACATGGATACATTAACATGTGTAGACGTACTCGGTTAACGATGAGGTAACATTATTTCCCTATGGATCTAGAGAGTTGACGAAAATATACGAGGATGAATATATATACAGAGAAACCATCGTTTGCCTCTCTAGAATAAAATGGGAGTAATAGAACCAAGTTATCATAGGCTATATGTGGAACATTTTCTTTTTGATTTTCAGGAGTTTGGAGTCAGATAAATTTTAGATGAGGCTTCATTTCAATGATTACTCCATGATTGATGACATGGATATCATGGAGACACCACTATTGACTTCGACATGCGATGATGTCAAGGATTCACTATGTTGAAATACATATCTAGGGAAGAAACCATAGTGAAAAACATAAGTTCTATGATAATCTATTGAAAATAATAGGTGTGTGTTTTGTTAGTTCTTAGAAGATGTGATTATTTGTGAAATTATAATAGCTATTTTATAGGAAAATAACATAGTTTACATGCACAAAGATAATGATTGTTTGGCTATTTTATTTTGAGTAAGAATATTCAATTATTCTACTTATTTTCTTGAAAATAATGCATTTGAATTCTGTACATAAAAGGATAAAGAAACCATGTAGGTAATTACATTTGAATAACTTTATTATTTTGTTTCCATGGCTTATATATAGTAGATCCTTGAAAAATAATGAGTATTTATTTGAATTTAAAAGTTAAAGGAGCCTTGTTATTTTCTTAGGAAAGAAACATAGGTTCACGTGCATGAATATTAACTATTGTGATTAGCTTTATTTTTAAAAAAATAAATATGTAGTTTCATGCATGAGTAATATCTATTACTTTAAGCTTTCTTTTGGAAGGATTATTTTGGGAAAGAAAATATATATGCATTTGCATGCATAGGAACAATATTAATGTGTTAGCTTTTGTTAGGATATGATGATAGTGTAGTCCCCTTATCTTTATTTTTAAGTAGCCCCCATATTATTATTTTTGTGCCCTATAGAAGCCCACTATTGTTATTGTTGTTCCCTTACATTATTATTGTTATGTAGGCTCTAATTATATTGTGACCCCTTAGACTCCTATATATAGAAATGATGTCTTGTCATTTGTATCGTCCAAGAATTCTTCATTTATGTAATTTAAAGGAGTTTTCTCACTCAAAGAGGATAATTTTTAAGTCTGTTATTTATCTTTTCTTCTCTTTTGTGAGTTGGTTGCATAACATTTGGTATCAGAGCTTTGGATTTTAGGGTTTCATTGCTTCAAATAGGTGATCTTGGTATTTTTGCTATATTTTTTGTTTCACAAAGCTGAAGAAGATGAAATTTCGAACACGTGGATCTAAAATTATGGTTAACATCGTGTAAAAGTTTCATTCATTGGCTCGCAATATTTTCAAAGATATGATCTAAGGAGGTTAGGGTTTTTGTAAGATCTAGAATTCAATCTCAAACAGGTGACCTAGGGAAAATCATCATAAATTTCGCTCCAAGCAGCGCAGTTGAATTTCGTAAAAAGCTACTGAAATTTCACTGACTTTAGTTTCTTTTGTATCATTTTCAAGGCTGAAGGTTGAAACAGTGACACATGACATTCTCTACACATTCGCTCTACTGAACTAGTATATAATCATACCATCATGGTAGGTTGGGCATAACGCTTTCTTGAAGAATCAAATCTCAATCTTACTTATCGGATTCGAAAAAAGACTTGGAGATATACCACAGGAAATAAATTTAGACCTTGGAGATCCGAAATTTTATACATACAACAGCTTAAATATTGAGCCCCTAAAAATCAAGAAAAAGGTGTGTATTTTTTTTTAAATTTACATAACTTTTGTTTGAAAAATTAGTTTAAAGTGATTCCAAGGACATATTGAAGCATATATGTGAGAATTTGGTTCTAAAATTGCTCTAAAACAAAATAATTCTACACCCATTAAGACCTTATAAAGCTCTACTATGATGCATGAAGAGGAAAAATTGCAATATGATATATCAAAATTATGGGACCAAGTGCAACGTGATATATCAAAATTATGGGACCAAGTAGAATTAAAAGGCAACATGGATGGCTTAAAAGTAGAAATAAAAGGTGATCTGAATTGGATCATTATATTCCTTTTCACCCATCTCAATAAATTCAAAGTGGAAAAAGTGGAGGAATCAGCTCAAGGGACCATTTTTACTTGCGGGACCCAGTTTGGTGAAGTGGTGTCTGAAAATTTCTAGGAGGGTTTTGAGGCATAAAAATACGTTTTTTGGGGGCTTAAATTTTCCACTTAGGCGCAACACCTTCTCATCCTATTCTACAGACATAGATCTTACCAATAGCACAAGAATCATGTCAATCAGAGTATGTATGCAAAATTTATGCCACTCAGAAGTTGACCTTCATGTTTTCACACCTATAGTTCGGGAGCATGTCACATTAACCCTAATTATTCATCAAAAATAGGGTAGCCATGTGCTTGTGATGTACGATTCTCTAGAAGAGTCCATTTTTTAACTCTAATTAAGAATTTATGTAGTCAAACTTAACCACTAGTAGGTTACCGAGTTGTGTTATAACCAAGCCACTATGGTGAAGAGGCATTCCATTCTTTCGAGAGAATTTTGTTCCATGGTTGAGAAAAGATAGCCAAGAGAGCTAGGAGGTAGAGCAAAAAGAGAGGATCTATGCATTGTAGCATCCCACAAGACACAAACATTACTTCTTTGTATCTACAACCATATTCCCAAATATAGAAAGAGAGCGAGGCATCCTCAATTTCCACCTAGGTTTTATCCCAAAAGGGTTTCCTAGAGAGAATATCTTGTGTATTATGGGTGTGAGAGCTTTTTTTTTTTCTCTACTTTTCTGCTTGATTTGGGTTTACATGCATGCACTAATTATAGTTAATTTCACAGATGTAGAAATTAGAAAAAATGTAATAGTGTAGAATCTCATATTTTTAATAAAATATTATCAGATATGTTGTGACGAACTATCCAGTGGAATATCCATGGCAGTTTACAGATCATTTGGTATCATAGTAGGTTTATTTGAGTATTTTGTGGAGATTGCAAGGATCTAGATCAGCGAGGCCAAAAATCATAAAACCCTAATCATGGGTGACAAATATGTAAACAAATCTCATGATCCTACAGAGGTGAGATTTTTGCAGCTCAAAGAACAAATCGTGGATATAAACCACAATGTAAACACCCTCATGGCAGCCCTAAGAAATAAGGCAGGGATATTTGGAGAAGAAGGGGGTTCAACTGTAGAGTACAAATCATAATGGGGATTGAGAGATTAGGAAGACGTGAATAACTAGCTGAAGAAAGAACCCAAAAAGATAAACCTAGTTCAAGTGTCATGAACCAATCCCTATTTAAAGTGGAAGAAAAAGTCGATATCAAACCATACCATAGCGAGGTCGATGCTTTGAAGCCAAACCACTAGCTGCAATGATTGGAAGTTTATTTTAGTGTCCATCAGATCCAGGAAGGGCAGAGAATCTCATTCACGTGGTTGAAATTGGAGGGCCATGCACTGACTTGGTGGGAAAGCCACAGGGAAACCCTGAGGTTGGAGGGAGAACCTCCAGTGACTAAGTGGGAGGATTTCAAAACCCTCATTAAGTCATAGTTTTATCCCATTGGGTACGTGGAAGAACAGTGCATTCGGTGGCATTACTCTAGGCAAAAGTTGGGTCAAAACATGTAGGAGGACACCACAAAATATAGAAATATGGAAATAATGTTGGGTATCTCTCCAAAGAACCCAGATGTAATCCTCAAGTATTTGGCGGGTATGCAGGCCATTTGTGTGAGCAAGTGATGCTATTCAAGCCCAAAATAGTGGACAAGGCTTGTGTACAGGCACAGTACCTGAAGAACATAGGCTTGAAAAGAGCATAATCAAATGGATCGAAGCAAAAGGAGAAACAAGATGCTTCTAAGGATGGGAAGAAGAAGAAAAAGGGGGAAAAGATAAAAAGATGATAGCCACAACACACCAGTGCAAAGATCCTAGAAACCACTACAACCACTCCAACATTGATGGCCATACAGAGGAGAAGTGTTCGAAGTTTCATCTAGAGCTAACACTGAAGAATAAGAAGAAAGATAATAAAAAGAAGAATCTCATTGCCACTAATTGAATAAACCAATTTGACAGTAGCTTAGATGGGGATGAGAAGATCATTTGTACACTAGTGTAGAAGGAGGTGAATTTGAGTAGACTTCACAAATAGGAAGAGAAAGAAATGACCAAATTGTCCCATGTAGAGATATAGGTAAAGAAGATGAAGATTTTTTAGAATTTGAATTCAGATATTCCACAGTTTTCATTTTTGCTTTGTCAATGTTTCGAGTCTAGACTAAGACTCATCATCAGGACCTGATTTTATTTACAAAGAAGAGAGACAGTAGTGATAAATATGGTTATGGTTGTGTGAGATGTCAATTATGTGAGCCGACTAACCTATGCTTTGAATGAACTCGACTTTTATTATTTACTATATTCTTATAATTTTTTTGATTTATTATAAAGCTCTTTTATAATTAATTGTAGTTAATAATTAATTGTGATTTATAATTCATTATTTTTAATTTATAATTAATTGCAATTTTTCTGATATATTATAAAGTTCTATTATAATTAAAGTTTTTTTCTTTTTTTTGCTTGAATACATTTTTTATATTTGTTTTATGTATAAGTGTTAATTGTAATTTATAAATGTTTGTGATTTATAATTAATTATTTGTAAGATGAAGATTGATGCTCTATTTGACTTAGGATCACATGAAAATCTCATTGCAATAGATCTAGTCAAGAAATTGAGGTTGGAATTTTGTGATAGTCCAAACCCATATCCACTAGGATGGGTACATATGGACGCAAAACTGAAGGTAACAAAACAATGTAAAATTATAATTTTTTATCAGTTCTTATTTTATTCATGAAGTATATATGGATGTTGTTCCCTTTTATATATGTGGAGTCATGTTTCAGAGTCCATACATGTACATCCATGATGCAATATTCATGAAAAGAGATAACCAGTACTGGTCCATCAAGGATGGAAAATCCCTCATCATCAACACGCACAAAGGAAAGTCGAAAATTTCACTAGTATGTTGCAACCAGGCCAAGAAATTAATTAGTTCCAACAACAAGTATGTTTTATTTTTTTATGAGAAAGTGAATCTATAGAGGATTAAATAAGAGGGGAGTACTAAGGAAAAAGACCAAAATTAGAGTTGTTACAAGCATACAAGGATGTGTTCCAAGAGCCTAAAGATTTTTCCCCTAAGAGAGAAGTGGAGAATGAGATCCAACTATTGTCAAACTCCCCATTCCTAAATATTGGGTTGTACAAGCAGTCTGTTATAGAAGCAAGTGAGGTGAAGAAACAACTGCAGCAGCTGATGGAACAGGGTGTTATTCGACTGAGTACATGACCATGTGGGTCACCCATGATCATTGTGTCAAAGAAGGATTGAACTTGGAGGATATGTATAGATTAAAGGGTGTTGAATAAAATCACACTCAAGAACACATACCCCCTGCCCAGGTTAGATGATTTGCTAGATTAGTTGCAGGAAGCAAAATAGTTCACCAAGTTGGACATGAAGTCTGTATATCACCACATTCGAGTCAAAGAAGAAGATACATGGAAGAATGCCTTCAAAATTGGACAATGTTTGTATGAGTGGTTAGTTGTGCCATTTGGCTTATGTAATGCACTACTTACATTTATGAGATTAATGAATGATCTAATGTTCCATTTTATAGACTCATTTGTTATTGTCTATTTGGATGATATATTGCTATATAGTGCTACCTGAGAGGAGCATATTTCACATTTGATGCAAGTACTGGAAACATTGAAGAAGCACCAACTACTAGCAAATCTCAAGATGTGCGAGTTTGCATAGCAACTCTTCATGTATTTGGGATATGTGATTGGTGGAGGAGCATTGAAGATAGATCCTTCCAAGATGGAGGCCATCATGAAATGGCCTATGCCTACTAATGTTATTGAGGTTACGAGTTTCATTGCGGTAGCAGAGTACTTGAGGAAATTGATAACCTCGTTTTCAGTGGTAGCAACACCGCTCCATGACATAACATCAAGTGGTAAGAGTCCCTAGTGGAGAAAAGGTTAGAAGGAGGCTTTCGATGAGATAAAGAAGAAGATCATTGAAGCACCAATCTTGGCATTACCAAAATTTCGACGACCCTTTGAAGTGGAGACGGATGTGAGTAGGTATGCTATGGGAGCTATCTTGATGCAAGGAGGAAGATATGTTTCCTACCATTTTGATGTATTTCAATGGTCAGTTCTTAACTACCATACATACGATAAGGAGATCTATTCCAAGGTGTAGGATGTGAAGAAGTGGAAGCACTATCTGATGGGAAATGGGACAATAATCCACATAGATCACATATCCTTGCAGTTTGAGGCCCAAAATAAGCTACAACATACCACGCACTTCAAGTGGATGGGGTTTTTACAGCAATTTCATTTGATGATCAAGTATAAGAAGGGAGGCAC
Source organism: Pinus taeda (assembly GCA_000404065.3). Lineage (NCBI taxonomy): Eukaryota > Viridiplantae > Streptophyta > Pinopsida > Pinales > Pinaceae > Pinus > Pinus taeda. The sequence goes on along the minus strand of APFE030407364.1, from coordinate 153,241 downwards.
AAAACAGTTGGACAATATGATTTCAAGGCCACCCACATCTAATATTACAGCTTTGGGGACTCTTATGTAGATGGATCCATTCATCCATGATGAATACAGAGATGCATATTCATAACATGAGGACTTCAAGGAGGTGTATTAACGGTTGTAGAGTCATAGTCATGTGCACAATGGCGACAACATTGTTTAATACCATCTCTAATAAGCTATGTGTTCCTAAAGGTGAGTTTTTGCAACTAATTAGAGAGACTCACACCTCCAAGGTTGCCGGGCACTTTAGTGTAGGGAAGATCATGGCTAACTTGCAGAGGTATGTGTATTGGCCCAAGATGCAAGAGCAGGTAGCTAGGTTCATAAGAGGATGTATGCTTTGTTGTACCAATAAGCCTATCAATATGAAACGAGGTTTGTGTCATCCTTTACCTATACCTACTCATCATTGGGAAAGAATTTCCATGGAATTTGTGGGAGGTTTACCAACAACTAGGAAGGGACATGACTATTGGTTCGTGGTAGTTTACAGTTTCAGCAAGATGTGTGTTTTGATGCCATGTAAAAAGACCATCAATGGACAAGAAGCAATAAACGTTTTCTTTGAACAGGTCTGGGATACCAAGGAACATCATTTTAGACAGGGATACAAGATTTCCCAGTGTATTCTGGACTACGTTGTGCAAGAAGATGGACATGAAGTTGAAGAGATCTACATCCTTACATCCACATACAAATGGGAAGATAGAAGTAGTCAATGGGACTTTGGTTCAACTTCTGAGGGGTTACAACTAGAAGCGTCTGAAGACCTCGGATGAAAATATGGCATATATACAACATTCTTATAACATAGCAGTCCACACTTCTACAGGAAAGTCCCCATTTGAAACTTCTTTTGGATATTTTCCACCTTCACCTTTGGATATTGCATATGGGTACCATGGAGGAGTGAAAGAAGAGCTTACAACAAATGCTTTGAGGGTTGAAAAAATTATAGAGAAGATCAGGCAGATCCATCTATAGGTATAGGAAACACTACAGAAGTCACAGGTGAAGTATAAGGCTAGGCATGATTAGCAAAAAATAGAGAAATCATTCAAGGTGGGAGACAAAGTATGGCTACAGTTAAAGAAGGAGAGGTTACAAGTTCCTGGTAAGAAAATCAAGGCTCTAAGGTATGGTCCATTTGAGATAATAGAAAAAGTGGGTGATAATACCTATCGACTCACTTTACCACCATATAGATGAACTTACTCAGTTGTAAATGTAGAGAATTTGAAACTCTATGAACCTTCCATGCTAGATCAGGAAGAGTAATAGGTCCTACCTTCTATGGATAAGTTGGCACTAGAGGTTAAGGTACAGTTCACAGAAGATACAATTTTGCATAAGAGGTGTAGAAATACAAGACAAGGGCAACAAGACCTTTTTCATATTGGGTTGAAGGGACAAGTTATAGGAAAATCTAAATGATGCACGAAAGAGATGGTGGAGGAAACATTTCCTCACCTCATTTAATAAAAGATTTCGGGGACCAAAAGCCTCCAAAAATGGGGAGGTGTGAACCAAATTCGCATTTTATTATTTTTCATCCATCTCGATGCATTTCGAGTGGAAAAAATGGAGGAATCAACTCATGGGACCATTTTTACTTGTGGGACATAGTTTGGATAAACAGGGTACGAAACCTTCCACGAGCATTTCGAGGCATAAAACAACATTTTTTTTGGGGGGAAAAACCTTATCGCCTAAGATACCCACCTTCTCATGCTATTCTACACACATAGAGATTTCCAACGACACAAGAATGGCATCAATCAGAGTATGTATGAAAAGGTTATGCCACTCAGAATTTGACCTTCCTATTTTCATGCCTATACTTCGTGAGGATGTTGCATCAATCCCCATTATTTATGGAAAAGGGGCTAGCCACATATTTATGATGTAAAATACTATAGAAGAGTCCATTTCATAACTCTAGTTAAGAATTGATGTAGTCAAACTTAACCACTAGTAGGCTATTAGGTTGTCTTATAACTGAGCCACTCAAATGAAGAGGCCTTCCATTATTTCAAGAGAATTTTGTTCCATGGTTGAGAAAAGATAGCCATGAGAGATAGGAAGTAGAGCACATGGAGAGGATATGTGCACTGTAGTAGCTCACAGACCATAGACATTACTTCTTTATATCTATAGCCATATTTGAGACAGAGAAAGAGAGCAAAGCGGCCTCACCTTCCAGCTAGGATTTCTCCGTAAAGGGTCTCCCAGAGAGCATATATTGTGTATTATGTGTGTGAGCTTACTTTTCATTGTCCACTTTTATGATTTAGTTACTTTTACATGCATGCACTAATTACAGTTAATTTTACAGATCTAGAAATTAAATAAAATTGTAATAATGTACAATATCACATTTTTAATATAATATTATCAGATCTATTGTGACAAACTGTCCAGTGGAATATCCATGGTAGTTTACGGATCAAAAAACGAAATGATTTTAATAGTAGACATGGAAAGGATGAAGGAAGGGTTAACAAAGTTTCCACAAGAAAGGTTTCCTAGTTTTTGAGAAGGTAATCCATGAAAATCATGGTTTGGAAGAATGGAATATGATTTATGATTTTAGCGACTCCAATGTTGGGTTTAATACCCACCACATTCCAAATATTGACAAGATCAAGTTTGATGGAAAATATCTGGTAACATGCATACTATAGATGGAGCAATATTTTGATCCCCATGATCTGCAACACACACAAAAGGTATGCATTGCATATTTATATTTAGAATAAAATTAGTTTATATGGTATTAATGACTTTGTTCTTGTAAACTACTTGTCACCTGGTCAATTTTTACGGAGGAAATGATAGCATATTATGAGGATCCAAAGATAACCACCTTCTTTATCCAACTGATAAATCTTAAACAAAAAGGTTTAATGGCAGAGCACATTAAGGACTTCCAAAAATTGAATATCAAGGTAATTGATATTCCATAAGAGCATAGGATTAATGTCTTCATAGGGAATTTAAAGGATAACATCCAATAAGAGGTTTTCCTTTTGCATCTTGACTCATTGGAGAAGACATTCACAGTGACAAGAAAAGTTGAAAGAAAAATTATGGAAGCAAGGAATTCTACCACTGATAACTATACAGATGGAAGTTTTGCTTCTCCTAGCATTCTCCAACTTTGACACCACAACAATGCGAAGAAAAAAGAGAACAATATCTTTGTTACAGTTGTGATAGAAAATACACTAAAGTTCATAAGTGTCCTTAAAAGAAATTATTTTACATAGATTGTGAAGAGGAGGAAGAAAAGGAACAAGAAACATTAAAAGAGGAGGATATACACTAGGAAGAAACCCTAGAGAAAGAAGAAATAAATCCAACCATATCTTGTAATGCATTCGAAGGAGTTATAAGTCCTCAAACCCTCAAGATAGAAGGATATATCAAGAATAAAAAGGTAATAGTGTTGATTGATTTGGGTAATACCCATAATTTTATCCGTTATAATATGGCCAAGGAATTTAACTTCTTCTTATATCCAACATTAGATTGTCAAGTGGTGGTTGAAAATGGAGGAGTTATAAATCTCTTTGGAAAAATTCATAATATCAAGCTAACTAAGGGAGAATATGTATTGAATAGTCCAATGCTTTCCATTCCAGTGGGTGGTGTTGATTTTGTACTAGGAGTCCAATGGTTTCAATCTTTGGGGATGATAGCTTTTTATTTTCAAGAACTTTCCTTGAACTTTTTTTGGGAAGGAAAGGAAGTCGAATTAAGGGGTATCACAAGGAAAATAGAAAAGATAAATAGCTCTAATGGCATGACAAAGATTATAAATAGAGAACAATGAGGTGTGATTGCACAATTATGCAAACTAGAGATTCAAACATTGAAATCATCTATTTCTCCAAATCTCCAAAAATTCTTGGACAATTATTCAAAGGTATTTGACACTCCCAAAGGCCTATCACATATTCATGATCATGACCATGTTATTCATTTGATTCCAGGAAATGTTCCTCCAAACATCACGCCTTACATATATCCATATGCCTAAATGATTGAAATTGAATGTATGCTTTCAAAAATGCTATAGGACGATATAATTCAACATGGTCAAAGTTGTTAATCCACTCCATTAGTATTGGTGCACAAGAAAGATGGATCATGGAATATGTGTCCGGATTATAGGGAGTTCAACAAGCTCACTATTAAAGATAAATTTCCCATTCCTGTCATTAACAAATTATTGGATGAATTACGTGGAGAAATTTACTTCACCAAGATGGATCTTCGTTCAAGATATCATCAAATTAGAATGAAGAATGAAGACATTCCAAAAACAACATTTAGAACTCATGAGAGTGATTATTAATTTTTGGTTTTTCCTTTTGTCCTTACTAATGCACCTTCCACATTTCAAGGTTTGATGAATTCCATTTTCAAACCCTTGCTTACAAAAATTTTGTTAGTATTTTTTTATGAGATACTAATCTATAGCAAGTCTTGGAAGGATCATGTTCAACATGTCTATAGGATGCTCAAACTATTAGAGCATAAAAAATTAGATGCAAAAGCCTTCAAATGTTTCTTTGGAGTACAAGAGGTGGAATATTTGGGTCATATTGTATCTCATGAGGGTGTTAAGGTAAACCCTAACAAAATTGAAGCCATTAAGGAATCGAAAATCCCCACAACCATAAAACATATTCAAGGATTTCTCGAGTAGAAAAGATATTATCACAAGTTTGTTAATAATTTGTGGGCCAAGGTGAGGTTATCCTTTAAGAGTTGGAGAACTTTTTGTTGATGCTTGATGTGATCTTCCATTGCTTGAACCTTAGAATTTCCTCTTAAATATGATGTGATGGATGGTGGATGATATCCATAAAATGCCATAAATGGGGTCATTTTTGTTGCAATATGGAAGGAAGTGTTATACAACCATTCAGCCAGAGGCAACCATTTGACCCATTGTGCATGTTTATCAGATACAAAGCAACGAAGATATCCTTCCAAACATTTGTTTACTATCTCAGTTTTCCCATCAGATTGAGGATGATAAGATGGGCTATAAGCTAACTGAGTACCAAGACAATAAAATAATTTTGTCCAAAAATTTCCAGTGAAAATGGGATCTCTGTCACTTACAATAATCTTTGGGTTTCCATGTAGCTTTTGAATTGTATCCATAAATGTAGTAGAAATTGTACTCGCTTTAAATGGATGAGATAATGCACAAAAGTGTGCATACTTGGTAAGTCTGTCAACTACCACCAGGATAACACTTTTTGCTTTGGACTTGGGTAAACCTGTGATAAAATCCATTGAAACATCCTCCCAATGTTGGCTTGGAATGGATAAAGGTTGTAATAGTCCTGGGGTCTTAATTGTTTCAACTTTATTTTGTTGGAAAGCCAAACATTCCACCACAAACTTTTGAATATTTGATTTAACGCCATCCCAAAAAAATTCCTTCTTAACCCTATGGTAGGTTTTTAGAAATCCCGAGTGCCCTCCTAAGGGAGAGGTGTGCAATTCCCTAATAATAGTTTCTTTGAGTTGGGAATTCTTACATAGGTATAACCAATCCTTGTACCATAACAAATCATTTTTACAGCTAAATGTATCATATGTACTGCGATCGTGTTGTATCTTTTGTAACAGTGCCCACACTTCATCATCATTCTTCCATTCATCCTTTGCTTCATTTATCCAATCTGGTTGGATAATAGAAATGGCGCAAAGAAATGATTCCACATCCTCATCCTTTCTTAAGAGTGCATATGCCACCACATTTTTCTTCCCTTTTTGGTATATGATTTCAAAGTCATAACCCAACATATTTGTGACCCATTTTTGCTGTTGTTCTGAAGATAATCTTTGTTCTAAAAAGTATTTAAAACTATCATGATATGTTTTTACCTTAAAGTGTCTTCCCATTAGGTAGGGTCGCCATTTCTTAAGTGCATGTAGTACTGCCAACATTTCCTTCTCATAAATAGCTTTATGTAAATCTTTTGCTTTGATTAGATGACTTTCGAAATTAATGGGTAACTTCTTACATTAAAACAACGCTAGATCCATTTCCGGAGGCATCACAGTCAACTATAAAGGTTTTTGTGAAGTCGGGTGTAGCCAAGATTAGTGCTTGGCACATTGCCTCTTTAAGATGTTCAAAGGCCTATGTTGCTTCTGGAGTCCATGAAAATGAATCTTTCTTCATTAATATTGTTAGATGTGTTGCTATCCTCCCATAATTCTTAACAAACATGCGATAGTACCTTGTCAACCTGGGAAATCCTCGTAGATGCTTTATGGATGTGCGGATTTCCATTCCTTAATCGTTTTAATTTTGCTAGTGTCTACCTTAACACCTTCATGAGATACAATATGACCCAGATATTCCTCTTCTTGTACTCCAAAGAAACATTTGGAGATTTTTGCATATAATTGTTTCTCCTCCAATAGTTTGAGCACCATGTCAACATGTTGGACATGATCCTTCCAAGACTTGCTGTAGATTAGTATATCATCAAAAAATAGTAACATAAATTTTCTAAGGAAGGATTTGAAAATGGAATTCATTAAACCTTGAAATGTAGAAGGTGCATTAGTAAGGCCAAAAGGCATGACCAAAAATTCATAATGACCCTCGTGAGTTCTGAATGTTGTTTTTGGAATGTCTTAAGTCTTCATTTTTATTTGATGATATCTTGAACAAAGGTCCAACTTGGTGAAGTAAATTGATCCATGCAATTCATCCAATAATTCATCAATGATAGGAATGGAAATTTATCTTTAATAGTGAGCTTGTTGAGATCCCTATTATCTAGACACATGTGCCATGATCCATCCTTCTTGTGAACCAATACTACTGGAGTAGAGAAAGAACTTTGACTAGGTTGAATTATACTAGCCTCTAACATTTCTTGAAACATACATTCAATTTCACTCTTTTGGACATAGGGATATCTGTAAGGCCTGATGTTTGGAGGAACGCTTCCTAGAATCAAAATAATAGCATGATCATGATCACGAATAGGTGGGAGGCCTTTAGGAGTCTCAAATACCTTGGAATGATTTTCCAAGACTTTTTGGAGATCTAGAGAAATCGATGATTTCGATGTGGGAACCTCTAGTGAACATAATTTTGCAATTATTCCTCGTTGTTCTTTCTTTAGAAGCTTCGTCATTCTGCTAGAGCTAATTATCCTTCCTAGTTTCCCTGCGATACCCCTTAATTCAACTTCCTTTCCTTGTGAAGGTAATTTCATGAAAATTTCTTGAAAATTAAAAGCTATTATACCCAAGGATTGTCGCCATTGGACTCCTAGTACAACATTAGCACCACCCATTGGAATGGAAAGCATTGGGCTATTCAATACATATTATCCCATGGATAGCTTGATATTATGGCACTTTCCTAAGAGATTTATGGTTCCTCCACTTGCAACCATCACTTGACACTCTGGTGCTGGATATAGGAAGCAATTCAATTCCTTCGCTATCTTACAATGAATAAAATTATGGGTACTTCCCGAACCAATCAATAGTATTACATTTTTCTTCTTGATATGCCCTTCTATATTGATAGTTTGAGGAGTGGTAATTCCTGCCAATGCATTACAAGATATGGTTGGATTCATTTTTTCCTTTTCTAGGGTTTGTCCCTCGTGCATGTCTTCTACTTTTGAAATTTCTTGTTCCTTTTCTTCCTCCTCTTCACAATCTATGTAAAATAATTTCTTCTTTGCACACTTATCACCTTTAGTGTATTTGTTATCTCAACTGTAACAAAGCCCTTTTGCTCTTTTTTCTTCCAATTGTTGTGGTGTCAATATTGTAGGTTGTGGATGGCTAGGGGCAGTAACACTTCCATCTTTATGATTGTGAGTGGTAGGCTCCTTGTTTCCATAATTTTTCTTTCCATTTTTCTTGCCAACCTGAGTGCCTTCTCCAATGAATTTGGTTCCCAAAGGTGAACCTCACGTTGGATGTTATCTTTTAAAGTCCCCATGAATACATCAATCCTATGCTCCTCTGGAATATCTTCTATCCGTATATTCAATTTTTGGAAGTCCTCAATGTGCTCCATCATTGGAACCTTTTGTTTGAGATTTATCAATTGGCTAAAAAATTGTTTCTTTTGTATCCTCATAATGTGCTATCATTTCATCTGTAAAAATAGCCCAAGTGACAATTTGTTTATGAAAGAAAAACCATCGATACCATACAAATTGATTTGGTTCCAAATATAAAGTTGCAATGCATACCTCTTGTGTCTTTTTCACATTATGGAGATCGAAAAATTGTTCCATTTGTAGTATCCATGTTCCAAGATCCTTCTCATCAAACTTCCTCATATCAATTTTTGAAACATGGTGATTTTTTGATCCAATGTTAGAGTATACGAAATCATGATTAAAATTTATTTTGTTCTGATCATGAGTTCTCTTTCCTACCCTTTCACCATTAGTAAGAATTTCTTATAGAAACTTTGTCAAATTTGTCTTCAATTTGGCTACAAATCTTCCATGCCTTTCTTTAAATCATCCATCTTAGCTTCCACATCGTTCATCTTAGCTTCCACACCATCCATATTAGCTTCTACGCCTTTCTTTAAGCCATCCATCTTAGCTTCTACGTCTTTCTTTAAACCATCCATCTTATTTTCAGTTACTTTTTGTGCGACTGAAATTTGTTGCACTTGGTCTCATAATTTTGATATATCATGTTGCATTTCTTCCTCTTCTTCATGAGTCATGTTAGAGCTTTCAGGTTGCTTACTAGGTGTTTCCATTTTATTTCTTCAGGGCATCAGTTACTGATAATAATGCTTCACTATGCCCATTAAATTCCTTCAAACTAATTTTTCAAACCAAGCTTATTCAAAAATTTAAAAATAAAACTACACACCTTTTTTCGGTTTGTAGGAGCTCAATATTGAATCTAATGTGTCTCTGTAATTTTGGGTCTCCCAAGTTTGAAATTTCTTCCTATGGTAACCCTCTAAGTAATATTTCTAACCCCATGAGTCTAATAAAAATTTGATTCTCCAATGAAGAGTTATGCCAAATCTCCCATGATGACCTGAGTATAGACTAGTTCGGTAGAGCGAACTTGTATGACATGTTGCGGGTCACTGTTTCAACCTTAGGTTCTGAAAATGATACCCAAAAAAACTATAGTCTGTCATATTTCTGTAACTTCTTATGAAAATTCAATCTAATGCTCAGAGCGAAAGTTATGACGATTTTCCCAATGTGACCTATTTGGAATGTAATTCTGGAGCTTGGAGAAACTCTAAATTTCTCAGATCATATCTCTGAAACAATAGCGAGACAAAATCTAAAATTTGGACCGGAGGTTCAATGCGATTTCGTCTCAAATGGGTTTCTTTTAGCTTTTGAAATGTCACAGACAAAAATTTATAGCTAAAATGCCACGTTGACCTTTTTGGAACAACGAAACCCTAGAATCCAAAGCTCTCATACCAAATGTTATGAAACCAACTCATAGAAATATAGAAAAGATAGATGAATGCCTTAGAAATAAACCTCTTCAAGGGGGCAACCTCCTTTACATTACACAAATGAACAATTCTTGGATGATTCAAATGACAAAACCTCATTTCTATATATAGGAGTCTAAGGGGTCACAATATAACCAAGCTGACCTAACATTAATAATATAAAGGCACAAAAATAACAATAAAGGGATTCTATTGGGCACAATAATAACAATATGGGGACAATAGGAGCACAACAATAACAATAAGGGATACAACGACAATAGTAATGGGGGAATTACTAGTATTATAGAGACCTGACAGTGGACATTAAAATAGAAAAGATCTGGTGCAACTGTGTCTTTGAACTTGGTCTCTTTTTTCTTTCTTCAATGTATATTTTTTGTAATAATTTCTCAAAATTTTTGGCTTAAATTAATTAAATATGTGTTAATATATTAATTTAGTAAACCCATATGTATTATAACTTATCCATAAAATATGGAAATATAGAGAAATTAACCTAAACAAATAATCAATTAATCCACCTGCTAGAGATTAAGAAACATTTTATGTAAAACAGAAGTGATTAAGTAAAACATTATTGAGTGGCAGCAGCAGCCATCTATATATTTGAATATTATTTAGAGATATCCCTACTTTAAAGTAGAGCAACAATCTATATATTTGAATGATAAAGATAGTCCAAAACAAGATTTTGGTGGGGAATCCTAAGACTAAACCCATGTTGACATATGGTGAGAATAATCATAAAAAAAGTGAAAGTGAACAAAGGATTAAAAATAATAATCAATGATTATTAAACCAATTATTTAAAAATAAATATAAAACAAAAGTATAAGTAATACATGTTTCAATTAAATAATTTAATCATATTGTGAAATTGGAATTCATGTAACCATGATCTCAAGGCTTTTGCGAGGCTATATTTATGGAAGATTTATTGGAAAACCATTACCATATCATGAAGAATCATAGGGAAGATTTAATGGATAGAATGATAGCATATGGGTTGATATAAAAATTTAATAATAGCTCTAATTTAATTTTTATTTGGTATGGAAACGCGAGGGTGTTTTTAAAGCTAAACTATGTAAGTATACCCTTATATATTAGCGGTTTAATTAATTAATTTTTATTTTATTTTATTATGGTAAATTTTATAAGATGTGTTTTATTTTCTTTTATTTTTATAAAGAGTATTTGTATTGGTGTAATTTTACATTTGGTTGGAAGCAAGTATTATAGAGTGATTTTATCAAAATTTTCTATTTTTTAATAGGAATAAATGATTTTCTGAGAAGAATATATGTGAGACACAAAAATAAGGTTTTTTTTAAGAGAATACTTTACAAAATCTTGCCAACAAAACACACAATTTAGAACACATATTTCTGTTGATTATTTACAAAAAAAACATGGCAGCTTGGCATGCATTTTTTTCCTTGGGGTTTCCGACAAGTCACATGGGCTCCCTAATTTTCCATTTTTTGTTTTATTTATCAAACCATTTAAAAGAAAAATGTTCTAACAGACTTCAACTACCATTAGGAAATTATAAACAACATAATATAGTCATTCATCATTAATTCACCTATTTTCCACTTACACCCCTCACATATTTGTTTGTCTACTTCATTAGCATACTTGTTTGTTTGTTCTCTATTGAAGTATCCTAGGACATGGAAATATGCTCTGGATGTAATGTCTTCCACAATTTTATTGATTCTTTTCATGATGTTTTCCATAGATTTCTCATTTTGAATGGAACCTTTGACTAAATGATTAGGAAAAAATCTCCTATATTCAAGTAGCCACCTCATTTTCTTTGGCGAGTAAAACTCTCTGGTAGACACAATATCTCTACTTTATTCTTTGTTATATGAAAAGGGCCTCATAAGTACATAAACACCTTGTCCTTTGTGGAATCATAGAGTACCCTTCCCCATATAGCTACCCCTAAATGTTATTAACAAAGCTAGTAATGAAAGCTTTGTGAATTTTTCTTTTAATGTAAAACATCACATGAAGGAGAAGAGTAATATATATCTTGTTCTTATACTTTATAAAGAATTTAATGAAGGATTAAATTTGTTTAATAAATAATGAAAATGACTAAATATATTATAATAAAAAAAAATTATAAATGAAATGATATTATGGTTTCTAAAGAACGTATTTCATGTTATAAAGCTCAAGTAGTATGCTAATTATAACAATTGCTTTTAATGTAAATATTATATATACATCTAAAATATTAGAAATAAATTTTAGAAAAAACATAAATTTAATCTATTTAGAAACATTTTAGGTTAAGAAAGAAGATATCAAAATAATATATTTTCTAATTTCTAATAAATATACAAAATATGTTAAAGTTAATTCAATTAACTGTTTTAATCTTTTTTATAAATTAAATTAAAAGGAAAGTAAGATCAAATGAATGGAAAACTAAAAAAATTAAAATTTATTGAATTGTATACTTTATTTTAATTCATAAGTTTATTATCAAATACAATGTATAATTTACTGTTTTCCATTTTTTTTGCAATATTTATGGGAAAATCCCCTTAATTGGAAGTTACCTTATAATATGGAAACCATAAAAATATTTTATATTTATATTTTATTGAAAAAATAAATAATAATTTAATTGTTGAATAATTTAAATAAAACAAAAATTAATTATAATATTATATTGCCAATTATATAATTAACTTATTCTTATTTGAAAGTTAAGTTAGATTATAAAAGTTTATATTTAAAAAGTTAAAAAGTTGAAAATATTCGAATAAAAGTTTTATTAAATAAAATATTTTTATTTCTACCTATAATTTTTTAATTTTAGAGTAATTTGTTGTGAAAAGAAACCGAATTATTAAATATAATTTTTTACATTATTATTATCATGTATTTCGAAATAATAATATATTGAAAATAATTACTTATTCTATTTAATTACTATATAGGTGCAAATAAATATTATAATATAGTATAATCCATTTTTAATGCGAAAAACGAGTCAAACATAATATGTTTTTATATATATGTAACACTTTATGTTGCACAAACATTTATTTATTTTACCAAGTTTTGTGTATTACTTCAAATTCTTACTTTGCTTAAGATAGACTGTTAAATGATTAAGGATGAAAAGCCAAAACATTTTGTTATTTTTATTAAAGAATTTAAACAGTTGCTTAAAGAAATGAATCAAACAGTTACATAACTTCTGAGACATTTACAAATAGTTGTTTATCTTTCTTTTGCTCAAAAAGAAAGGGGAAGAGGTGAGAAGGGGCAGGAAAGGAGGGATATGCTCCTTAGATTTTTCCTTGAGCTGGGCATAAGTAACAAGTGGGAAACAAACTATGGATAATAGTTGAAATGCTAAGCGACTTGACATTGGACCGTGGTCCTGATGCCTAAGATACCATGTTGTATCCACCTATTAACTGTCAGGAGTAGGAAGAGCTTGGAGGTAGGTTATAGACGTAATTCCGAGGTTCGTGGCTAGGTGGAGAGACCTTCCAAGAACAAAAAGTATTTATACTGTTATAAACAAGTAGAAACATTGCTAGAAAAGCATTACTCTTAGCCAAGAACAAAAGATTATCGGAAGGACTAATTTACCAAGTATATTATGTTCCTTTTATGACTAGATATTTAGTAAGTAAATTCTATTGATTTTTATGACTAAGACAAATACTGATAATATTTTATCAAATCTATGTCTAGAAATGCATACTGTCAATTATATTAATAGTTATAATATGATTACTCACATATTCCGTGAAGAGTATAGCTTTAAATAGTTTCAAGAAAATAATTAAAAAATGATTCCAAAACCCTTGTAAGATAGTTCTTCTATCATCAACTTTGAGGAATTAACAACATGAATAGTTTAAGAATTACATGAATTAAATGCTATCTTACAACAGAACAATGAATCGTACTTAAAATGAATGCATAGAGCTCACAGAGATTGAACCCATTTCATGAATCATAAACGCCATAAATATTCTTCTAATTACCAGGTGTGAACATGAAGTCGAGTACCGTAAACCCTTTTCCACTATTATTTATGACCAAGCTCACAGAACTGTATGACATCAATGATAGAGTCGTGAAGGTTCTTCGTGGCTCTCAGTCTTTTTCAGAGGAAAGTACTAAGAACTAACCACCCATGCATCATTTAATCCTAAAACACTTAACTGAGAATAAAAATCTCAAAGCAAGAAATTAATGATTAAAAAGACTGTTTGATTTGTAGTTATAATAATACAATATGGACATATTGCAAGTTGCATTTAAAACCCTTAATAGCAAAAAATAGCCAGATAGAGTGCTTGTATCTTTCCCTCTTTATTTAAACCACAACTAAAAATGCAATAGTTCTTTAGCAATCTCAAACTGAAGAGCTTGTCGAGCCTTCGCATATGACTGACAACCTACCTAAAGAACTAAGCTACCTAAAGCAAGTAAAATGCTTCAGAAATTATCCAAGGCCGAAAGGAAATATTTAGCTTGCAAGCCACCAGAGGGTTTGATGATAGAACTAACCTAAGAACAGAAGATGATTCCCATGTTTGGAAGTCTCCCAACTCTGAACTATATTGAAATCGTGTGATTAAAGGTTTTACCTACGATGGCATACCAAACGTTAAATCCTGTTGGAATCAGGAGAAATAATCGACACCGAGTGAATAATAAACAAAATTCCTCCCTTACCTGGGTAGGAGCCACAATGAGCAAGAGGAAGTTGAATTCTTGGAGGGATTATTCAGTTGTTAGTGCCTGCACCTAGGTAGGAAGAAATTGAAGGAGAAAATGTCCCTGTAACCATGTAAACTCTTACCTCTATGGGAGAGCCGCCTTCTTTTCGTCGCATCCTTGCTGGAGTGAGCAAGGCATCAGGTGGGGAAACTACCTACATCAAAGAATAAATGGATCACGGAAAATCATTATGAGTTGGAAACCAAAACCAAATAAAGAAAATTAACAGAGATACCCATGCAATACCTTACCTGTATACTTCCCAGACCCTGGCAGAACAAGGAGGGTCGGCGCCTCCATGAATTCCCCATCAACCATTGATACGTTGTAGGGCCATGCTTCACAGTGTGCACTGCGCCAAATGACAAATGTGCATAACAAAGAACCTGAAGTGTGACATAGGTTTAGCCAGGAGCGCGAGGGCCATTGAATCCACCGATCCAAATCCTGTGATAGAGAATCACTCGGCATTTAATGCCCCTGGCTTTTCTGGCAAGAGAATTCAAAGCAAGACTGTCAAGCAATTAAGGTGGAGCCATAGGTGGCAGCTCCACTATCAGTCTACCTTCTCGGTAATATAATTCCACCATAATGATGCATTTTCCATCAGGGGTATATCCATGTGAAGGTCTATTAAAGATATGTTGGACAACTCATACCCCAAGCTTAAATATCCTTTCAACCTTAATCAATAACCCTGGTATGATGTGCATCTTTCATTTAATGGAATATGGTATTTACATTATTGTTGTATTTTTTATTTTATTTTCACTGTGATATGTGATGAGCGTTACAAATGGTATCAGAGCCCAAGCTCACACACTGAGATTTCTAGGATAGATAAATACACGTATAATTAGAAAAAATAAAAAAATTATAATATACATATATATATATATGCAACAAACAACTAAGTATGGGTCAACGTGAACACAGAGATAGAGGTCACCACCCAAAGAGTAGAAATGCAGAGGAGCCCTAGACTATCAAACCAGCCAAAAGTGGTTTATGTAGAGGCCAATCTAGATATATGGATACAGCTCGGAGAAGAATCTCAGCGAGCCAACCCTGCTTGAAACAATGCAACAATTACTTGCAGAAATGATGGACTTGAGGACAGACAATGAACGACTGAGGCAGGAACAAGAAAGGATCCTTAAAAACCTGTTTGACCAACAGAATCAACGAGGACCAGACCCCAATTCGAAGGATAGGGAGAAAGCCTCAACAGCCCATCATGGTGAAGATAATGCAAAGTCAGCAGAGGAGCATAAGGAGGATGAAGAGGGGCATTCGTATAATGTTTCCGACCAAAGAAAGGTAAAAAGACAAAAAGTGGAATAACAAGGTGAGTTTAAAAAAATAAAATCGTCGCTTTTTTAAGGGGAATCAGAAGAGGTAGTTGAAGCATGGATAATCGACATGGGTAAATATTTTCAGACTTATGAATATACTGACAAACTTAAAGATGAGCTGGAAATTTACTAATTAAGTGGAAAGGCCACCCTCTGGTGCGAAGAAATCAAGACTGTGAGAAAAATTAACAAAGAAAAATTGACATGGCAATAATTTCATAAACATTTTAAGGAAAAATATTTAACTGGGTGTTAGTATGATGAAAAAGAAAAGGTGTTCCATGAGTTAAGGTTGGGAACCTTGACCATGGACGAATATGTCAAACGATTTACATCCTTGTTACAATATGTACCATAGATGTAGGAGGAAAAGGCCAAAATTCAGTGGTTTATTAGCAGTCTACCCAACTTTATGAAGGAAAAGCTAGAATTTGATTATCTTGGAACAATGGATGATGTGGTGCGAAAAGCCTGTATCTTTAATCAACAAATGAAATAGAAAAGTGAGGGGGCCAAAGAATCCATAGGGAGGAGAATTAGGAATTTACCTCGAAACAAACTACTGAAAGTCACAAATGGAAGGATTAATCAGCAATGAACTTTTTGGTAAATTCCCAAGGAACCAGTCAAAATTCCCAACTTACACCAAAAATAAATAGACGGAGGGAGTTAGTAAACATGCTAGTGAACAACAACCAAAACAACCTATGCAATTCTAGGGATGTGGGGAATCCCATTAGTATAATAATTGCCCACACAGGGCCCGAACATAGCAACTTTCAAATATGCAAGAAGCCTCCACAGTTGGAGATATAGCAAGGCATGTGCACATAATTATTGTTGCTTTGGACGATCATCAAGCAGAATACAAGCCCACAATGATCGACTGTGAAGGTATGATTGTTGATCAACTTTTTTATGTTTTATTTGATCCAGGTGCTAGCCTAAGCTACATTAGTCCTAAAGTGGTAGAGAAATGTTAGCTACAAAGCAGTAAATTGATGAAACCTTAGTTAGTTCATCTAGCCTCTGGGACAAAGAGATGGGTATCTACGAAAACATAAAACTACCCTATAACAGTTTCAAGACAGTCCATCTATGTTGATCTGAATGTACTCTCCTTAGGTTCATATGATGAACTAATAGGGATGGACTGGTCGGAAGGGCATTGGTCCCTAGTCGATTGTAAAGAGAAATCTGTAAGTTACCTCACAGAGTCAGGGAAGAGAAAGAAAATTCAAGGGATCAAGAAAAACATTAAGTTACGTCCTATTACTGCTATCTAGATAGGAAGATGTACTATAAAGAGCTAAAAAATTTATGTTGTCCAAGTAGGATACACCAATTACCAAAGTAAAATGACTTCGTTGGAAAATATTCCCGTGATTCAAGATTTCATGGATGTGTTCCCTGAATCCATTCCTGGATTTCTGCCTAGGCATGACATTGATTTTACCATTGAATTATTACTTCGAGCAGCTCCTATTTCGAAAGCTCGTAACTGCATGATCATCCCTGAGTTAACAGAACTCAAAATGCAGCTTCACGAACATTTGGATAAAGGGTACATGCATCCCAGTGTATCTCCTTCGGGATCCCCTATGTTGTTTTTGTGAAAGAAGGACGGAACCTTAAGACTATGCATTGATTATCATCAACTAAACAAACTAACTATAAAAATCAAGAACCCTTTACCTTGTATTGATGATTTATTTGATCAGTTTTAGGGGGCCAGTGTATTCCCAAAAATTCAACTAAGGTCTGGATACCACCAGATCAGGATAAAGGATGAAGATATTTTCAAAACCGTATTTCGAACTCGATACAGCCATTACAAGTTTGTGGTACTGCCTTTTGGCCTTACCAATGCTTTAGCTAATTTCATGAGCCTAATGCACGGTATTTTTCAGCCATTTCTAGATATATTTGTCCTCATTTTTATTGACGATATACTAATTTATTCAATAAATCAAGAGGAGCATGAAAATCGCTTGAGAATAGTATTACAGATTCTACATGATAATTAGCTATATGCTAAGTATATCAAGTGTGATTTTTACAAAAGTCAAATATAGTACCTAGGCCATGTTACATCAGCCGAGGGAATAACGGTGGATCCAGAAAAGATTAAAACTATTATGGAATGAACCACTCTGAAAAATGTTGCTGACATTAGATCCTTTTGGGCTTAGCTGGCTACTACCATTGATTCATCAAATACTTTTCGAAAATAACTTTTCCTATGACCTTGCTATAGGATAGTTGAATGTTAGCAAAGTTTAGAGCAGTTAAAGCAATTACTTACTACTGCACTAGTGTTAAAAGTATCAGATCTAAAAAATTCCTTTGGGGTTGGCACAGATGTAAGTAAGGAGGGTGTCGGTGGTATATAAACATAAGAAGGGAAGGTCATAGCCTATGAATTTTGAAAATTGAAAGATTATGAGAAGCGATAATCTGCATATGATCTTGAGTTGACCACAGTGGTACATGCGCTCACAATGTGGTGACACTACCTCCTAGGGAAGAAATTTCTGTTATTAACAGATCATAGCAGCCTTACAAATTTATTTAACCATTGTAGTTTTAATGCTTGGCAAGCCAAATGGACCACATTCTTGAGCGAATTTGACTTCGAAATGAAGCACCTTAGGGGAAAAGAAAACCGAGTGGCCAACGAATTAAACAGGAAAGTACATTTCTTCTACAGAATACTATTTAGTCAAATACAATCTAACCTTCCTCAAATCATCAGAGAAGCATCCCTCAAAGACCCAGAATATGCATTCCTTTGGCATCAAGCATCAGAAGCTCAATAGAGAGGGAAACAGTTTGATTATGGTATAAACTCAAACAAAATGCTAACATTCAAAAACAGAATATATGTTCCCAACCAAAATTTTGTCAAACAATTGTTATTGGATGAATTTCATATGAAGCCTTACGTCGCTCACCCAGGATACCATAAACTATTTTCTGCCATCAAGAAAAGAAGTATATTTCCAAGTTTAAGGAAGGATGTTGTGGAATACCTATCAAAATGCTTGGAGTGTCTGTTGGTGAAGGCGGAACATCAGTACCCCACTGATCTATTGCATTCATTACCCATTCCCGAGTGGAAATGGGAGACAATCACTCTAGAATTCATCACAAGGTTACCTCGCACTAAGAAACAACATGACTCAATTATGGTGGTAGTGGAAAAGTTAAGCAAAATTTTCCATTTCATACCTATAAAATCCACCTACAAGACTGTAGAAATCACAGACATATTCATGAGGGAAATCTTCTGGTTACATGGGACACCCAAGGTAGTAATTTTTGATAGAGATGTAAAATTTACATCCATATTTTGGAAAACCCTCTTTGTTGGGTTAGATATTTATATTCAATTCAGTACTTCCTACCATCCATGGATGGATGGCCAAACAGAGCGAGTGAATGAAGTCCTAGAAGACATGTTAAGGATGTTCGTAATGCAACAACCGCACAAGTGGGAGGACTACCTCCTCCTGGTAGAGTTCGCCTATAATAATGGATATCATGAATCATTGGGCATGAGCCCTTTTGAGGTGTTGTATGGAAGAAAATGTAGGTTACCCACAGATTGGAAAAGTCAAGTTAATAAGTTAACATTGGCTCTTGATATCATGCTATAGTTAAAAAGGTCTGCCAAAACTTAAAAGCCACTCAGGATAGGCAAAAGGTTTATGTAGATAAGAAAATGACTCATAAAGAATTCTAGTTGGGGGATCATGTAGTCAAACCCCAGAAAAGTACTTTATAGTGGAAGGGTTGCACTAAGCTAGCACCCTGGTACTATGGACTATTCCAAATCTTGGAATGAATTGGACCGGTGGCATTTAAATTAGCACTCGCTAGCCATATCCGGGTCCACAATGTTTTCCATGTCTCCTCGTTAAAGAAATATGTGTACAATCATCAACATATAATTAACTGGGAAAACATATAGGTAATAAAACAACTGGATAGGTAACATTGAATTGATGTTTTGTACAATTATGATAGCAAATTGTAAATTGTCCAGGTCAAACTAGAGGGAGAGTTGGCATAACCTCTTTGTATTCTTGATCGTAGAGAAACCATCTTGCGGAAATGAGCCATCACCCAGGTTAAAGTGTAGTGGAAGCAATTTGGCCTGAAAGAGGCCACTTGGGAAGAAGATGAGACTATGTAGCCTATCTGACATTATTTTCTTAGAAGAACGCCAGAAATGGTGTTCCTCATAAGGGGGCGGGAACGTTGTAACACCCTATGTTGCACAAACATTTATTTTTTTTACCAAGTTTTGCATATTACTTCAAACTCTTACTTTTCTTAACATAGACTATTAAAGGATTAAGGTTGAAAAGCCAAAACATAATGTTATTTCTATTAAAGAATTTAAACAGTTTGTTAAAGAACTTAATGAAATAGTTAAATAACTCATGACACAGTTACAACTAGTTGCCTATCTTTATTTTCCTAAAAAAGGAAGGGGAAGAGGTGAGAAGGGGCAAGAAAGCAGGGATATGCTACTCAAATTTTTCCTTGGGTTGGGCATAAGTAACTAGTGGGAAAAAAAGCTACGGGCAACATTTGAACTGGTATGTGACTTGAGGTTGGGCCATGGTCCTAATGCCCAAGATACCAAACCTTATCTACCTATTAAATGTCAAGAGCAGGAAGAGCTCGGAGGGGGATTCTGGATGTAATTTCCAGGTCCGTGGCTGGCTGGAGAGACCTTCCAAGAACATAAAGTATTTATACTATTATAAACAAGCAGAAACATATAAGTGAGAAATTATGTGCTCGGTAATCATTACTAGAATAGCATTACTCTTAGCCAAGAATGTATGATTATTAGCAGGACTAATTTACCAAGTATATTCTATTGTTTTTATGACTAGATATTTAGTAAGTAAATTCTATTGCTTTTTATCATTAAAACGTGTACTGATAATATTTTATCAAATCTATGGCTAGAAATGCATACTGTCAATTACATTAATAGTTATAATCTGATTACTCACATATTCTGTGAAGAGTATAGCTTTAAACAGTTCCAAGAAAATAGCCAATAAATTATTCCAAAACCCTTTTAAGATAGCTCTTCTATCATCGACTCTGAGGAATTAACAGTAGGAATAGTTTAAGAATCACTAAATAAATGCTATCTTACAACAGAACCATTAATCGTACTTAAAACGAACACATAGAGCTCATAGATATTGAACCCATTTCATGAATCATAAATTTTCTTCTAATTACTAGGGGTGAACATGAAGTCGAGTACTGTAAACCCTTTTCCACTATTATTTATGACCAAGCTCACAAAATTGTATGAAATCAATGACAGAATCGTGAGGGTTCATCGTGGCTCTTAGTCATTTTTAGAAGAAAGGACCGAGAGCCAACCGCCCATGCAACATTTAATCCTAAAACACTTAACTCAGAATAAAAATCTCCAAGCAAGAAATTAAAGATTAAAAATATTGTTCGAGTAGTTGTAATAATACAATACGGACATATTGCAAGCCTAGGTTTAAAACCCTTAATAGAAAAAAATAGCCAAACAGAGTGCTTGTGTTATTCCCTGTTTATTTAAACTAGAACTGAAAATGTAATAGTTCTTTAGTAGTCTCAAACTGAAGAGTTGGTCGAGCCTCGTCATAAGGTCGTCAACCAAACTGAAGAACTAAGCTACCTAAAGTAAGTAAAATACTTCAGAAATTAACCAAGGCTAGAAGGAAATCTTTAGTTTGCAAGCCGTAGCAGGGTTTGATGACAAAACCAACCTGAGAACAGAAGATGATTCTCGTGTTAGGAAGTCTCCCAACTCTGAACTACATTGAAATCAAATGATTAAAGGTTTTACCTGCGATGGCATACCAAAAGTCAAATCTTGTTGGAATCGGGAGCAATAATCCACTCGAAGTGAATAATAAACAAAGTTACTCCCTTACCTAGATAGGATCCGTGCCGAGCAAGAGGAAGATGAATACCTATAGGGAATGTTCGGTGGTTAGTGCCTCCATTTAGGTAGGAATAAATTACAGGAGAAAATGTCCCTGTAACCATGTAAACTCTTACCTTTGCAGGAGAGACGCCTTATTTCTATTGCGTCCTTGCTAGAGTGAGCAAGGCATCAACTTGAGAAACTACCTACATCAAAGAATAAATGGATGAGGGAAAATTGGTCTGAGTTGGAAACCAAAACCAAATAAAGGACATTAAGAGAGATACATGTGCAATACCTTACTTGTATACTTGCCAGACCCCGGCAGAACAACAAGGGTCGGCGCCGCCATGAATTCTCCATCAACCCTTGATAAGTTGTAGAGTTGTTCTTCATAGTGTGCACTACGCCAAATGAGAAATGTGAATAACAGCGAACCTGAAGTATGGCATAGGTTTAACTAGGAGCGCGATGACAATTGAATCTACAGACCCAAATCCTACAATGGAGAATCACTCAATGTTTAATTCTCTTGGATTTTCTGGCAAGAGCATATAGAGCATGACTGTTAGGCAATTAAGGCAGAGCCACAAGTCGCAGCTCCACTATCAGTCTACCTCCTTGGTCATATAACGCCACCATAATGATGCATTTTCCGTCCAGGGTATATCCATGTGAAGGTCTATTATAGATGTGTCAGACAACCCATACCCCAAGCTTAAATATCCTTTCAATCTTAATGAATAACCCCAGTATGATGTGAGTCTTGCATTTAATGGAATATGGTAATTACATTGTAGTTGTATTTTTTTAATTTTTACTATGGTATGTGATGAGCATTACAATATGTGAGATAATAATATAAAATTAATATATATATCTATATATATAAATACACTTCAATTTATTTAATTAATATTTTGTGTTAATTTTTATAAAATATTTTTATTGACATTATCGAAACTAATAAATTTTAATGAGTTTTACTAAATGAAAAGAATGGAAAAAGAATAAAAAAAATAGCAATGAAATATTTATATAAACTTCCCATATAGTTTACCAATATCATTAATTGATATGTTAAATTTAATATTCATTATTATTATAGTAAGAATAATTATTTTTTAAAATATTTTTCTTCCTTTAAAAATGGAAATAACTATATTTATATATGCTTCATCAACCAATATCATTAATTGATATGTTGAATTTAATATTCATATTTATATATTAAAATAATTATTTAAAAAAAAAATGTCCGTTAGAAATGGAAATAGCTTTTTAAAATCTTCATTCAAAATGGAAATAGCTATATTTGAAGATATTTTATTTTATCAAACTATCATAGTACTTTTCAGAAAGATCGATAGTCTACCTCACAACAAACCGATGTTAACACATAAACTCATGAACATTTCAACATAGTTTATGATTCCATGGAGAAATAACATTTAGGAATATAAAAACTAGTTAGGGCATAAAATATTTCACACAGTTTGATTGCAAATATAATTTAATGTATATATTTATGTTACCTATCTATATTATCTACGTATGGAACTATTGTTTAGATATTTGTAGGTAAGTTTCTTAATTTAAAATATTTCTATTCTATCTCATAAATAACATTTATGTAAAGATGAATTTACCTATTTATTTGACATATTTCCAAGTTACTTGCGAGTATTTTTCTTAATTTACAAGTTTTTTTTTTGACATTGGATTGCAAACTTATAAATATGATATATAAAAAGATCAAAAACATTAATTCAATTATTGTGATTGGGTTGTTGTTAAGATATCACATCTTAATATATTATTTAAATATGAATTTATCTATTTATTTGACATATTTGTAAGTTTTTTTTTTTTTAATTTGTCTAAATCTATTAATATAAAAAAATGGTACAAGGAGGCATCAGCCTCTATAGTTTAGATCTCATAATAAGCTCTGTTTAACAACTTATATTTAGATGTGACTCCCCGCAGCGGGGAATCTAGTCCAAAATTAAAATGTTTGCTGCCCACACAGGGGTTATAGCCTAGAACAGTTTATCGGACTTTACATTGAAATTTAACAACAAATGCATACAGTAATCAACAAAATAGACCGCTAACAACATTTTCACTAAGGAAACGACAAAATGAACCACTAAAATGGGAATTCATGAGTTCATGACCTGGCAAGTGGGTAAACTTGGAATGGCTATGTGTCATTGGAGTGACGAGGTTCTTCAACGATCAGACATCTGTACTCATCCATCTCCTCCTTCGCAACCTATTGAACTCTCGGCGCTTCCTCCATCATCTTGGATTGGGTTGAGGTATTACCTCCATGCTCTTCACCTTTGCGTTCTGGAGCATCTTCTTGAGTTTAGTGTTCCCCTGCATTAGCGCCTAGGGCTTTCCTTTTGCCTGCAACTGTCTTCTTCAGGGTATGGCTTACAGGGGCATACGTGCTTTGAGGTATTTCCTTGAATGCTACAGAGATTGTGGCAATTATGCACAGCCTGTCTAGAGTGCATCGAAACAGAAATTGGGTTGAATGGCCGGGAGATTGAGGAGCTTCAGCAGCACTCCCGAACTTGTTGTCTACATATGTCCTCATCCATTGCAGGTGGCAGGATATCTTCCTGTGTATTGAGATACAGAAGAGGGTGATGAAGCTGCAAAGGGGGTAGATTCTGAGCGGGACTGGTATGGAGGCCAAATTACTTCGCCTCTGCTGCCACCCCTCTGGTAGCACATTCGGTGGTGCAACCTACGCATGTTAAACACGCTAGAATGGGATAAAGTTGGATGTGGAAGGGCAGTGAGGTGGAATTTTTGGAGGAACCGAAGGAGCAGAGGTATTCATCTTAGTGCCAAGGTTAGGGTCTGAGATAATAGAGCATGGGCTATGAATGAAAATGTATGAGAAATGGCCAGTTTCTTCCAGCTCAGGCTAGCCTCTTCTCCTTGATGTCATGCGTAGGCTTGGCTCTGCGGCGTCAGGGAGATAGATAAGGTTCAGAGGAAATGGAGAATGGGGAAACCAATCCAAGAGTGTCATTTTTATCAGTAGAGCCATTCTATCTCATCTCGTGCACTACAATAAATCGCCATAAATGCCTGCAATATAGTTCTGGAGGAAGGCATGGGTGACCAATTGGTTTTGCCACTTGCCATCATGTTTTTGCTATGCTATGATAGCACATTTATTCACCCACATCCGGGAGTTCTGCCTCATGCTGCACCAGGTCAGTGCATTCTTGTAGATGAGAGGTATCATTTATAATATCAAACAAGCCTACATTTAAGACTCGATCACTGTCCACTCCTAGATTCGCTAGGAGATCTGCTACTTCGTTGGTTTCCCTTTTGACATGATGGAAAGTGATAGCTCTATTAATTAGGAGCCATTGTTCAATGATCTCCAATCTAGCTGCTAATCTCCAACTGTCAGCTACTTTGTAAGCAGGAGTCCCTTGGAGGATCCGATTGGCCATGTTGATAAGGATTTGAGAATCTCCTTCTATTTTTATAGGAAAAAAAACCATGTTGTTGAGCTAAAAAATTCCTTGCCATAATCCTTCGAGTTAAATTGAATTATTTGTATCCCAACCTATCGATCTAAAGAAGAGCTTTAAAGGCTTACCTCCATGATCTCTGAAGATGCCACTATATCCAGCCTTGCCTGGGTTGCCTTTGGATGCTCCGTCAAAATTTAATTGTATCATTCCTTCGAGAGGAGGCTACCATTAACTTGTTGCACTGAGAGTTTCAGAAAGTTTTTTGGGGAGCTCAAGAGTCTAGGTAAATTGAAGGTGCAAGTTCTCCCAAATGTTATTTTCTTGAGGAAGGGAAAGCAGGTGCTCTTCATGCCAGATTCCAAGTGCAATCGTTTCACATATTTACAAGTTACTTGTAAGTATTTTTCTTTATTTATATTTTTTTATTTTCACGTTGATATATAAAAAGATCAAAAAGATTGATTCAATTATTGTTATTAGGTTGTTGTTAAAATATCACATTTTAATATAATCTCAATAAACTTAACCGTTAAAATATGTTTGTATTTTCCTAATAAATAAAATTTAAAATGATATGCAATTTCTCATAATACTTTAAAGACATCTCAAAATAATAATACAAATGGAACATCTCATACTACTTTTTAAAAATTTAATAATAAATGAAATTTCATTTCATACAGAAATTTCATTTCACCATACACTTTTGCATTGTAGATTCTCCAATATATATCTCATTTATGGAATTGAGTACTATCACACTTGAAAGAGTATATGTCTCTTAAAATTTTAAAAATAAAATTTTTATACAATATAACTAAAAAATTATGTTATATGAGGGTATGCAAAGGTGTATTGTAAAGTCTAATAAATATATTCTAAAATATACATATTCTAAAGTATGCAAAGGTGTATTGTAAAGTCTAATAAATATATTCTAAAATATACATATTCTAAAGTATGCTATTGGTTATACATATAAAGTTTTTTAATTCAATCAATATTTTTAATGTTAAAGTCTTTATTATTATGTTTTTCTTGATTTTAAAATTAAAAAGTTGTTTGTTTTTTATTTATTTATATAATTTATTAATTAATAAATTAATTATTTTTAAAAAAATATTAATTAAATTATTTTTCTATATGTTTAGTATTTTATTCCAAACAACACAAAGTTGTTTGTTTTTTATTTGTTTATATAATTTTATTAGTAATTAATTAATTTATATAAAAAAATATTTACTAAATTATTTCTCTATATATTTTAGTATTTTATTCCCACCACAAGAATTTTATTCGAACAATATCAATTTATTTGAGAATTAATTTTTTATTTCTTATGACAATTTTATGAGTCAAATTACTTTATATTATCATTATATTAGCATTAATGTTATATTTTTTAATTAAAAATTAATATTACTAATTATAAAATTTTGAAAACTTTATTTATTTATATTTAAATGTTGTATATATTAATTAACAAATTTATTAAATATAATAATGTATTATTTATGTTATTAATTTTAGAAATTTAATTTATTATAACTATATATTTTTATATTATTTTATTATGAAAAAAATGTTAATTAAACAAAGCTTTTCGGTAGAAATCACATGAGAGAATACATAAAAAAATGTTAAATTAAACAAAAATAAATAATCGAGTTAATTTTATGATTAATAATATTATGTTTCAGAGCTAGTCAAGCTCTGTAGTGCTCAGGATCTCATAATTTGCAACAGTCTAAAGAAGTGACCCAAACCTAGCCAGATGACCTTCATCCATGGGCTTGGTAGCAGTGTGGTAGACTATGTTATCTCTGATCTCCCTTCATACAATGATATAATAAATTTTGACATCTTAAATGACCACGAGCCTGACTCTGATTATAGGTCTTTACTTATAACTCTCAATTTTTCCATGCATAGAGATCCCGTAGAAGATAATGCTTATAAGAAAAAGAACTTAATCTTTGATAGAAAAAAAAATCTATTTCTAAATGAATTAAAAACTAATTTGATTTCTTTATCTAGTATAGACAACATAGAAGAACTCTATCATAATTTTACTACAACCCCCTCATATCCTATTAACAAGTTCTCAATTGAAGTTTCAAGTAATAAAAGAAATAGCAAAACCAACCCATGGTATGACAAAGATTATAAAAGTGTGAGGAGAGCAATTAAGGAAGCTGTTGATGAAACTCTTAAAATTGACAAGATAAAAATATACAAAGCCCTAAATAAAAGGAAAAAAATGTAGTTTATTTGTAAAAAACAAGAGAATATCTTACACCTCTCTAAGGTAGCTCTTAAGAAATTCTAGAGGTAGATTCTAACTAGGAAAACTAAAGATAATAATAAAATTGCTTTACACAACTAGAATTCCTATCCTAAAAAGGTTTATGAATCTCCAAATGTCGTGGATAACTTTGAAACCCTGCTCACTACAAAGGAATTTTTCTCATTAGAAGACAATGATTTTGGGATTAATCGTTCGGCTAATGGGAAAGTTAAGGACATTGAAGGTTACGAGGTGGAAATCCTAAAAATTGGAGGTCCTTTCCTCATCCCCCACATCCACAAGCTTTCCAATCAAGCAGTAAAGCAAGATTTCCCTAAACCATGGACTCAAAGCCTCATTATCCCTACTTTTAAAAGTGGGGATACAAATAACCCCTCTAATTATAGAACCATTATGATCATCCCTCTCATAACCAAGTTATATGGTATTATTTTAGAAAAGAAGTTGAGTATATGGCATGAAAGTGAAGGTAAGCAGGCTAAAGGACAAGCACATTTTAGAAGGCAGCATTGAACAATAGACCACCTCGTTACACTTAGGATCATTGTGGAGGAATTCCACAATGATAAATCCAATCTATTCTATTGTTTTGTGGACTTTAGAAAGGCTTTCGATACAGTTCCTAGAAATAAGATATGGAATAGATTAGAAGAGCTAAAGGTTCATTTTGAGTTGAGAGTTGTCGCTATAAGGTTATATGGGAATGTAATTGCCAAGTTAAATAGCAATGAGGAGTGGTCGAAAGATATTAAATGTAATATTGGAGTTAACAAAGGTTGCCCCCTCTCCCCTACCCTATTTGGCATTTACATCGACAAGCTAGAAGGTTGTTTAGAGCAAGCAGGGTGTGATGGCATGATCTTAGCTCGGATAGTCATCATCCTTCTTCTCTATGCTGACGATATCATTCTTCTCACAAGGTTCCCATCTGATCTTGATAAGCAACTTAGACTTCTTAAGGATTTCTACTCTACCATGGGTATGATTATTAATACTGACAAAACAAAAGTTATGATTATCAAATCGAAGGACACTTACGCTAATTTTATGTAAGACAATAGTAACTTGGAGGAAGTGTCTTCCTACAAGTACCTAGGAATTGATATTCATCACAAGATCAACTGGAACTATAGTATTGAGAAAGGGATTAATGGGGGGTGGAAAGCTTATTTTGGTCTTGAGAATAATTGTAAAATGACAAACCTCGTAATCTCAAATAGAAAGAAGTTCAACTTTGAAACTTTAGTGACTCCAGTTATCTTATATAGATGTGAGGTTTGGGGTTGTAGCATCTCTAAAGAATCTTGGAGAAAGATTGAGCAAATCCAGAAGTGTTTTATAACGTATAACCTCAAAATTAAAAACAACACACTCTATCCTATTCTCCTTATAGAAGTGGGTCATTCCCCTATCAAGAGCCTAGCTATGACTAGACTTCTGTTGTACAAGCACAAACTAAATAACATAGGAGACCATAGATTTCCTAAGCTAGCTTTAAATTCCAGCCAAAACCACCTAAGGCTCAAGCGAGGCTAGTATAAAGACACCAGGGCCTCGTTAAACCATTGGAGATCGACGAGAATGTTGCATTACAAAACATTAATAACATTAAAAATATTGTTACTTCTAAGCTCAAAGAAAAAATGTGGTGTGAGAATTTAGAAGCTAAAAGAAAATTAAGATATTATAAGGAGGTCATCAACCCCACCCTAGAAGATGAAAAGTATCTCTCTGTTTTAACTAGCTCAAAGAAGAAAATTAATATAGCCAAGATTAGAACGAACTCTCATGAGCTCCATATTGAAACGGGTCATTGGGGAGTCCCTAAAACACCATTGATGGAAAGGTTCTGCCATCTCTATGAGAATACAAACATCGAGGATAAATTTCACTTCCTCGTAGAGTGCCCCACATACAAACCACATTAGATCTCAGTTTCAAAATCTTTGTTGCAATACTAACCTTCCTAGCCTCTTACGATGTCAAAATTGTAGTGAGATCGAAAGGCTTCTCTTCAAGTTTTTTGAGCATAGGAATAAAATC
Source organism: Pinus taeda (assembly GCA_000404065.3). NCBI lineage: Eukaryota > Viridiplantae > Streptophyta > Pinopsida > Pinales > Pinaceae > Pinus > Pinus taeda. The sequence continues at coordinate 123,741 of APFE030407364.1, read as the reverse complement.
TTAAATCAAACTAAATAATTCGTTTCTTTAGGTACCAAAATTTGGTCTCAGTGGGCATTAACTATCATCGTCATCATCAATATTATGTTTCAAGAATAATTAATTAAATTACTTTTATACGTCAAAATAGATTCTAAATAGTTTTAATGACATTTGTGACTTATTTAATTTTTATTTATTTATTTGAATCAAATTGTTATTTAAACTATTTTAACATTTTTGAATTATATTTATTAATTTTAGACTGAATAAATATGTCACACTAAATATTAAATTTATATAATTGTAATATATCTATAATTAACTTAATTTGTATTAATATTTAATTATAATTTTTATGATAATTTATATTAATTTATAATAATTTAACTATATTATAAAATTTTATTATTTATTATTTATATATTAGTAATTTAATAAATTGTGTTTTTTAAGAGATAATTTTATTTCGGAGATATTTAATATGTTTATTAGAAAATTGTATTTAACTATTTTAAAATATTCAATTACCATTAAATTCTATTTTGTATGTGTAAATATTTAACTTCAAAAATGATATTTTAAGTGTATTTTTTTTTGTTTTTAAATATAGATTATTATTTATTTTTATGTTTTTTAATTTAATTATTATGTTTCTTAACCTTTAATTATAATAAATTATATATTTATGTATATGAATATTATTTTGCTTAAAATTTTCAATTATTTTGTTTATCTACCTATTAATGAAAAATAATGATCAAAACCATTTAATTCCTAAAAATGACGGGAAAATCCATATGACTTACACCCCACCAATCCATAGTGAGAATTGAATTTATACGCATCAAATTTAAAAATGATAACCTCTTTACCAATAATACTTTAAATAAGTACCTTTATCATGAGCTATTCTGCACCTCATAAACTTATAAAATTTCAATTATAATATAACTTGATTTTATTCTATTCTTATCTAATTTATTATCACTCTTTTATATGATATACCATTTCAACTTTAAAATTCACTGCTCATCATCATACATACTACTATTCATGTCATCATGCATACTAAAAATACAATTAATAAGTCAATTAATTAATTAAAAATACATGTGAAAACCAATAGCGTTTCATATCCGTCTTCCATGTATCATATCTTCCATATTTTTAAATAAATACCAAATGTATGATATGCTCATAACACTGATGTCAAAACTTTAGAATATAAAACATTTATGGCTTTTAGCCACTCCACTACTTTGGATCCCAATGCAATATGGAACGATCCACTTCACTTTTGACTGGATATAAATAGAACATATTAAAATATTTCAAATATTTACGTTGATCAATCTAAAACATTTATGGCTATTTAACATCTACCTTAGTCTGGTGGGAAATCCAATGCGCATAGAACACTACTTTATCTTCACTTTGACTGCACATGAATGTAATATAATCGTGAAAGAATCACATTATTTGTCTTTGACTGGGCATGAATGCAATATCATCGAGACCGAATCACATTATTTGTCCTTGACTCGAGGTGAATAGAAGGTACTTAGAGAAATCGCAGTAGTAATTAATGAATACATTTTTATATATATTTTCCTAAGAAATCACAGTAACAATTAATGGAAACATTTATATATATTTTTTCCTATGGTTTTATTTGTTTTTATTTTTGAAATTTAACATTAAGAAATGCAATACATTGAAGAAAACCATTGCATGTAAATTTTCAGCGTATGGATTGGTTGAACCGAAAATTTTGAGAAAGGATTGGATTTTCTGGGCCGAGCAACTTACACATCCCACTATACCCGATCTAGAAAGCACCACTGAAAAGCATGCAATCAGTAAGAGAATGAGTCATAACTGTCACTGTTTAAAACTTCTTATAGAAACTTGGACACTGAGTCATAAGGACATAATACAGAGCTCCTACATAACATTTATATTGTTAGAAATTGGCTTCTACAGCTCTAAAAATGGGAAACCTCTCTTTTCAGTCAAAACCGCAGATGAAACGCACCATCTTGAAGATAAGCATCAAACGTATATTTAAAGAAAACAGTAACATATCTCAATAATAGGGATTATGATTTCCGTCAAAAGTACTGAAGACGAAAAAGCTATATATTAACATTTTAATGCTATGGAGGGATGTCATTTATAGCGATACTGGAAAAAGTTAAGTTCATGTCTCTGTGGACCGGAGAGGAAGGGAGATGAAGGTGGATAAATCAAGCTGACAACAGTAGTTGCAGATGCTCCCACGCCACAATTAAAAACGCAGGGAGCGTAGGTTTAGTTTAGAGTTTGCTAAAAAAGTCGGCAAAAACAAAGTTTTGGATAGGATTAGGGTTTGCGATTAGGGTTTCCATAGCAGTCAGACGCTCACCGTCATAATACATTTTCCACAAACCGTCGCAAGTATTTTTCTTGACATAAAGTGCGTATACTCCATAAGTACTCTAATAAATGCAGCAAAGCTCGAACATAAACGTTGCGTTCTGAAATTTTATTTTTGTACCTGACGCACACCAACCGTCTGACGCTGCGTCGTGGGTCTCCTTTGACTGTTGGAATTTACAATAATGGCAATCGCTATTGTTTGTAATTTTCAGCGAAAAAAGTCAAATATGATCCATGATACTTGGACTCTACTGAACTCTGCTGTAAAGTGACGGCTATGGCAGCGTACTGAAGCCCTTACCAAATTACCGTTGTCGTTGTCAGTAGTTAAAAGGTCCAACTTTGTGATGGCCCATAGTGCTCATGTTTACATTTTTTTATAAACCCTAACAATTCGTACTCCGCAGTTTCGTTACTGCAAAGCAAAAACGGGCCCAGACTCCCGTCATCATCCTTGAGTGGTCAAGGACTCGACATCTCCTGAGGGTTTCCTTCACCATATAGAACATCTTTGGCCCTTGTTCTGCATGATTTCTATTTATGGGCCAGGAGAGAGGCATAGCAGATTACATATTTGTTTGATAAATTCCCAGTTTTCAGAGGGCTTCTGCATCACCTGCCTAGTGTAAATCAATCTCTGAATTTGTGTGTCTGCAATGTCTTCCTGCAGTATAAAAGGTAAAGAGTGGAGAGCAGGTGAAACCAGTTTCGAGCACGACCAGGATGTCCTCATGCCGGGCTTCAGATTCCATCCTACAGAAGAAGAACTGGTGGAGTTTTATCTGCGCAGAAAAGTGGAAGGGAAGCACTTCAATATTGAACTTATTACATCCATCGATCTCTATCGATACGACCCCTGGGAGCTTCCAGGTTCCATATAGATATAGGCCGTATACTTTTGTTTGATTCATTCATATAAAATTTTAGATTTTTCTTCACTTTTAGAGCATGAATGAATGAGGCTGTGGCATTCTTTTAACCTCAGTTGTATTTTGAACTTCACAGCTTTGGCTTCCATTGGAGAGAAAGAGTGGTTCTTTTATGTAAAACGAGATAGAAAGTATAGGAATGGAGATCGGCCGAACAGAGTTACAAAGTCTGGGTATTGGAAAGCTACAGGCGCCGATCGGATGATTCTCAAGGAATTCTCTGGTTCCATTGGCTCGAAGAAAACGCTGGTATTTTATAAAGGGAAAGCACCGAAGGGCAAAAGGACGGGCTGGATCATGAACGAATATAGACTGCCACAACCCCAAAGTCAAAGAATTGAGAAGGTATTTATTCTAATTACCATAGTCGTTTAATTTATTTGCTCGGGGGTATTTTCGTCTAACAGAATCAATGTGCGGGCAGATCTTGAGCTGATCTCGTACTTTTCCTCATTTATCTGCATGTACAACCAAGAAGCTCCTACAACCTGGATTCAAATTTTAGATACTTGACTGTGTAACATTGATTTTGCATTTATGAAGTCCCCGAAGGATCCAATTGCACTTAATATTCAGAAAAACTAAAATCCATGTAAATTAATTTATTACTTATAATTAGCATATATATATATAAATCAATTATCTTACCATTAAATTCATAAAACGTTTAGTCGAAAAGATCAAATTTATCAATTTCTTTACTGACAAAACTATGCACATAAAAATTATATCACAAAACTTCTTGTAGAAAACCTGATAAAACTAAAATGAACATAAATTTATTTTTAAAAATCTGATAAATCTAAAATGAAGATACATCTATTTTAAAAAATATGATAAACCTAAAATGAACATACATCTATGCTAATAGTTCTATAATTTGATAATTTAAACCTACAATAAATTTCATGTCTAAATATATAAATATGAATCATAAACGTTTAGTAGCAGAGTTCAAATTTATCAATTTCTTTACTGACAAAAACAAGCACATAAAAATTACATCACAAAAATTATTTTAAAAAGTCTGATAAACCTAAAATAAACACACGTCTATGCTAATATTTCTATATTTTAATAATTATAATATACAATATATTTCAGGTGTAAGCAGCCAAATGTTTCTGGTTGCACACATCAAAGAAATCGCAATTTGTTACTATTGTACAAAAATGGCAATTACATTAAGTTTATGAAGTATTCAAAGATTTTAATCCCTTATGTTAACATATTCTCAGATAAATTTGTGTTTATTTTAAAATGTAATGAAAGGAAATAAAATTCTGTCGATATTTGAAATTCGACATGTTATTTAAGAATTTATAAAAGGAATGAGAAACTGGTGTAAACCCGTTTGATGAATTAGTGAAAACAGTGATAATAAAGGCATGACCTATAGTTATGAACATATGTTGGTCTGACTAGCTTGAATCTATTTTTGGCAGAGTGAACTCTCCCTTTGCCGTGTCTACGAAAGGTCAGGGGGATCCGAAGATGGACGCCAGCGAGCGAAGCAACGTCATAAGAGAACCGAAAATCAGGAAAATAATGAAATGTACCAGTGTCAAACCTACCAGACATGCAGCAATCTGCCAAGAACATATTGTAATTTCGAGAACAAAGAAGCCGGTAAAGGTGAAATAGTTAAGCTCCAAGAAATACTCACCGGTTCAAAAGCAATGCCCAAATCAGTAATGGAGGAGAAAAGATTCGGAGCGTACATGGAGCCCGCAGCAGCAGTCCCGATGGAGTACAAAGTACCAGATCTGTCAGAGAACATTCCAGAACGCATTTACACTGAGGACAGAAATGTTTGGAGTACAGCTTGTGGACCTGTTGCTATGAATGAAGACCATGAACTATCTTTGACTACATCCTTCATGTGTCCGAGAGCACCAGATCAACTGGCCATGGCCGAAGATCTGTATAATATTACTCCATCTAACCTAGTTCTTACCAACGCTTTAACATATGGCACCTGTTTGCCAACTTACTCGGACAAGCTATGGGAGTGGAACGCTGAGAGAAACAATGGCAATGGTGCATTCTACTGATTAATTCCTACTAATCACTCCCTTCGGTATGTAGCACAGTTTTTATATAATTTAAGTAGGTTTACGAACAGCAGTTATCAGCTGACTTTATGCAGTTGGCCACTCCAATTCTTTTCATGGTAAATGTATGGGAAGACCGAGGATCAAATCGTGTCGATTGCATGCTATTGTTTTCCATAGTCGTGATTTAGTATTTACATTATTTATCCTGCCATGGGCTTGGCAACGGTGTTAGTCAATCCCAATGAAATGAAAGTATTGGGTAATGTTATGAAATAGAATTTGTTTGAATTTTAATGGAGTTTATGCAATAGAATATTTCTGTAATTCATCAGAACTTGTTTTGCACAAGATAAGTTGTAACAGATTAAACTGGGAGTAATTTGAGGAATGGTTTTTGCACGCGTCATGGTTGCAGCAGCGTGAACGGTGAGTAGTTTGAGGACGTTGGCGCAAAAATTTCTTTACCAAGGAAATTTGAGACCAGTATCTTGACAAATGCGTCAATAGCCTTGTGCAAACAGAGAAATGTGAGTCGTGGACACTAAAATGCAACTTGGGTAGGTACATCTCTGAAGTCAGTGCCCAGTTGGGATTGATTGAATGAAATGCTAAATACAGAAGGTTTGAGCCGTAGAAATTAAAAATAAGTGAAAATAAATTGTCATAATCGAACAGCAATATGGATGCATTTTCATTTGAGAGGTATGCATTTCATATTTAAAGATCATTGCTTGTCTAACTACAATTCGTTAATGGGATAAAGAAGTTCTGGAGTAATTTTAGCTAACCATTTCCAATCTGACCGGACTGGATACCTGTCTGACTATATTTAAGTCTGTGAACTTCTGATACGAATGGGTAGGAAATATGACTTACATTCGACGGTGAATGTGAATGTTATCGATCGATTTATGCACTACAGTTGGTCCTTTCAATGTTCCATTTATATTTGAATATTTAGTGGGAATTGTCATGGTCCTTAATAAAGTTTCCTTGTATGCATATAAAGATATCAAGACATCAGACTGTGATTTTAGCTTGGAAACTAGGAAAATTTCAATATTATAACAATTATTTGTCGTTTTCAATCAAGTTTCCCTGTATGCATATACAGATATAAAGACATTAGACTGTGATATAAAGACATTAGACTGCGATTTTAGGTGGGAAACTAGGAATAATTCAATGTTATAACAATTACTTAGTCAATCAATCACATTGAAAAATAAAACATTGCACCAATGGCATAAAGTTTGAATACAGGATTTTAAGTGGTAAGAGATTAGAATTATTAATCTATATTTTTTTTAAATAATTTTTTTTCTCAATTATAAATTTATACAAAATTACATTTTTTGTATATACACATCAAGATTTGTGTATTCAATTGAATCCAAATGACTCAAGATGTCATCAACAACATCCAAAAAGAAAAGAGTGAAGATTACATTGCATTGCCAAAATTTGTAAAGAAAGAACTTCATTTCTTAATATTGTTTCAAAAAGGAGAATGAAAAATTGTCACCAAAAAGATTATATAGAGTATTAATTAACTTCTTCTCTAGTAGGTTGGAACATGTATAACTAGGAAATGCCATCTCGCATCTATTAAATCTAGGCTACTTCTTTTAAGAGACTATTAGATTTGGAATTACCCTCCCTGTAGATGTGTGAACTAGTAAAATTGTCGAAAAAAAAATCAACCTCAATAATTACTCCAAAATTAGTTCTAGTGAAATATTTCTACATTGTTATGCTCCATTGATTCAATTTGTCACTCGAAGATGGTCACATTATTTTCTTATGCAAAAAGCATCAAGAATTTGCAAGCCAAAAGTTCCACACTACTATCTGTCCCTCTACCATATCGCATTTTAACTTGAAAGAAGTGGTTCATAGAGCGATGAAGAATAAATCCTCACCCATTATGCTATTTTTTCTCCTATGAAACCCCATCAAAGCACACTTATGGAATTAACATGTTGGGTTCTTCTACAATGATGTAGCAAGGGAGAGGTGCACCATTGCATTGAGGAAGGTGTGAAGAAATAGCTAGCCCTTTAGGAGCAACAAAAACAGTTAAATATGACATATCCTAAAAAGTAGGCTTATTTTTGTTAGCCAAATCCCCGAAGAAATGAATAATCAAAAAGCTCTAAAGGCTTTGGTATATGGTGAAGAAATCCATCTTTGCCAAGAATCTTCAACATTTATACCATTCTAGTCACATTCCTATCCTAAAGTCGTTTACCAAGAATTCAAAACTTGTAGAGGAAAAGGGAAATTAATACAAAGATGTGTAGAAGGTTCCATATTCATTTTGCATAGTGCACACAAACCTAGACCTACCTTGTATCTTTTTTTATAACATCCCATGTGGGAGCTTTGATCCATAATAAACACCACATAAAAATCCAAGATTTTATGGGGCATTTACAATGCCTCGTCTTCGACAAACATTTGGGACCTTCAAAGTGCTAGGACCATATTAATATGAATATACCCCATATTAGTAGTACAAAATCCAAAAGGGATTGAGGTTTATATTAGTTCATCCTCCTTGTCTAACAAACTGATATGACCTTCTATAAGAGCTCTTAAATAGGCATTCAAGATTTCTATAAAATCACCCTCTATACTTAAATCAATTGTTTACTTCTATCGCTGAGAACATAATGTAGAGGTTGTAGGATTATCTAAATTAGAGATATTAGAGACCCCATTATCATGGAGGAAGTCGACGAGGGTTTACGAGAGAAGGTGTCTTTCTCTATAGTCTAGTCAATGATCAACACCTATCCTGACCCTGCTATCATTTACAACAAACCATGGAAGACTTGTGCTAATAAGGTCAAAGGAGTTTAGGATTGCTCTTCAAGAAACTGAAATGTTTGATCACAGCTTATCATGTCTTCTTGTCTATCCTCAAGAGAACTTGGAGCAATGTACTTCTAAAATACAACCATGGTCTACACACTTTCAGTAGAAAAGAGCCTCCAAACACATTTTGTTGCTAGAGATTTAGAGAAAAGAAAATTAGTATTTAAACCCTAACCTCCCAGAAGTTTTCGTGAAGTAATGTGATCCCACCATACCCAAGGAAGAACCATATTAACCATATATTCTTGATGGCGTACCCAAAAAAACTTGAAACAAAATTTTCTATTCTTTCCAAGCCAATGACATCGCAATAGTTTCGAGTACATATTTTACTAATATCAGTCTACCTACCATGGATAACCATATGTGATTGACGAGGATCCTAAAACGATAAAATTTTGAAGTCCTCCTAGCATAGCAGAAGTAATCACAAATCAAATATCTCGTCGTTCTGAATACAACAACGTGAATCACAGCTCAATCCAATATCCTATGAGAAAGTTATCACCCGCTGAAGTTTTTGTGAAACAACTAAAGTTTTCGGAGGTGCGATCCACACGAGGACATTTGGCACTGAAGTTAGTAGTACAGATGCTCACATCATCAGTACTAATGAGTATTTCAGCATGATGACTTGGAGGTACGTTCGACAAGGGGGCCAATCAAGATACGACACATTGTGGTCACATAAGCAACCTAGTCAACGAATGAGTGAGGAGTACGGACGAATCAGAATGTGCCATGTGGCACCGAGTCAGCTGTTGACAGTTTTTCTCAACGAGGAAACATTTTTCACCAGTAGGATCATTGGCAGTGATAAACTTTTTGTCTACTTAATTTGTTAAGTGACCTCCAAAATTGACGGCAAGAAAAATGCATGTTTGATCCAATTTGAATTAAAATTTAAAAAATTGTATCATCGGTCAATGCGTGGTCAAACCCCACCGACCAGAAAGGAAACGGTAGTAATATATATAATTCCTAACGGTTAAGGGATCACTATCATTATTATATATATACATTATACAACGACGAGTGTCAAACCCGCCTTGCATACCCGTTGGCCATTCCACCGACGGTGTAACATAAAACACCAACCGCGAGCCAAACGACATACCTAATCCGCAAATGACGATCGCCAATGGTTACTTATCTGTTTAAGAATATATGCAACAGGTGCAAGTCTGAGCATTAAACCTGTGACCTCTAGCCTCCCAACAACCTGAAGCAGTTTGGCTAACCATTGAGCTAAGTTGACCATCGATTCTATTGTGCCTTTCACCAATACTCATGCTGAAAGGGGGAAGAGCATGGGTGACCAATGGAACCCGATGCCCAGCCTGCAAAACCCATAGTTAGAACCATGACCCACTTGGGTGTGATTTTCGAGAACGATTCTAAGGAATGTTGCAGGGAATATAAAAGATTCTTTAGAGCCTTAGTCGTCACTAGCACAAAAAAGGCCAACTTTATCATCATTTTTCATGACTTTTTCTCAGGAATGCAACAGTGCAGTTTGTTTCTTCAGTAGCGGTCTACATTTTCAGGCCATCTCCAGAAGTGGAGGTATAAGGTGTCATTTTATAATTGCATGTAATTTAATTTCACCACAAATTAATGAAAGTGGTCTCCCCACATTAAGGAGGTCTTGGAGCCATAGCCTATACTATGTGAACTCCGTTATCAACTTGTTTTTATGCCTTTGTTCTCATGGTTGCTTTTGATTTCCTCTTCTTTTATGTGCATTATTCACAAGGTTACATGTTCATTTACGTAAAATTATATGTGCATCCTTAAAGTAAAAGATCTGTATCAATATGTGGCCCCAACATTTAATATTTTCTCTAGCTTTGCTATAAGTGAGTTCCATTCCTCCTCCTTGTAGAAATTTTGTTTAATATGAAAACACATGTACTTTAGTCCTTGTTCAAGTGTTTTTATTTCAAAAGGAAAAATAAACTTGACACATTAGATTTCTCTTTCCTCTAGATTCTGAAGAAAGATTGTGGATTGTGTGTCATGAGTTTTAGTTACATATCTTCTCGAACCATTACACAAAATATGATCAGCTTCAACAAAGAGAAGAAGAGTCACGGGTAAGGCCTATGCAATAATACTACCTTGAAAATCACCTCTTTGTTTTTCCTTGATCATCATCCTACTAAGGCCTTTTACCACCAATAAGAAAAGAAAAGGGCATAGTGGGTAGCCTTGATGTAGTCCTCTCTTAGGATGGAAAAACAGAGCAATTGAATAATCAATAGGAAATTAAAATGACTAAATATATAAGCATATCATAATCCAGATAATGGCGTTCAGGTTAAAATATATGTGGGTTAATAATAATCTAATATATAGCGAGCTAACCTGATCATAAGCTCTTGAGAGATATATTCTTAGGAATGCTCCTATTAACTCATGGACGTTGAGAATATATAAATATTCCTCGGCGACATCAATGGACTCATGAATTTGACGACCCTCCAAGAAACCAAATTATTCTTTTGATATGACCTATGATAGTATGGGCTTTAATCTCATAGTGATCACTTTGGTTATAACCTTATATATACAATTTCATAGGGAGATAGGCCAGAAGTATTCAAAGGGAAGAAGGTTATCCACTTTTAGAATGAGTGCAATAAAGTTGTAATTAAAGGAGGGAAGAAACCCATCCTCTTGATGACTTATAGCAATCCATTCCCAATTATATCATATAACCCAAGGAAAAATTTCATTCACTAGTCATTCAAGCCCAAACCTTTGTCCTTTTAAAATGAATGAACAAGCACCTTAAGTTTTTCCTCTGAAATTTCTTCCATAATGTTCCCCTTCTCCTCCTTGTCAACCAACTAGGAAAGTATTAAGCAACCCCAATGGTTTCCGCAATGCATACCCCTTTTGCCACTCTATGAAGGACTTGAAAATGATTCTTCCCTAAATTATCCATGTCTTTAAAGCTGAAGAGTTCTCTGCACTCCCCATCCTCCAACTTTTGGATGGTATTGTACATCTTTCTTCCCTTAAATAAGGCCCGAACAAATTTTTTATTTTCATCTCCACATTCCAACCAAATAGCCTTGCTTTTATGTCTCCGTGTTGCTTATAAGTCTCCATACTATTTGTGTATTTTTGAATAGGGTTTTCATCGTTTTATTTTAATTATAAATAATTGTCAAATGTATAATGGGATTTAACCTTCATGAAATATACCAAAATGTTGTTAGTGGTAAGTGCAAATAAAATGTTGAAATGTATTTTAAAAATAGATATCCCTCCATTTCCCTTTTAATTAGATAAATTAATTAAAAAAAATGTCATATAAGCACGACAAATGGCTTTTGGGACATATGGTATTAGTAAACCATGATGTTGGCCCATGATATTGTAACAAAGTTAAGTTAGGAATTTCTAGGATAAGATGTGGATGGAAATATGTTTTACTAAGATATTAATTATTTCTATTATAATAATAATAATTACGTTATAATTTAGTTATGATTTTTCATTAATTTTAATTTTGGCTATGTGAGATTTATTATAAGCTAAGTGTTTTGATGTTTAATAGATATTTAAAGTATATGGTTGTGCTAGTATATTGTTTAATTCACGTATCATTTTTATTTTTTATTTTTATTTTTTTAATTTTTAACTTAGATATCTAATCTTAGTTTTTTTTGGAATCTAGTTACCTAATTAACAATTTTTTTGATATATGTATCTCGATAGGGTTTAAATCAATTTAATTTCACTATAAATAATTAATAAATAGATGGAACAAATTTAACTTTTACCAAATATTATAAATGAAATATTTTTAACAATATTCAAAATAGAGGGTTGACATTTATCTCAAAAGTAGTTATGTGCTATTTGTTTATAAATTTACTTAAAATAACGTTCTAAAATTAAACTATATCAAAACATGTATAAAAGTGATTTTAAAATGAGTTATGGTTATTTCTAGCATGTGGTAATGATAAGCCATGTTATTGACCCATGGTATTGTAACAAATGATATTTACATGTTTTGAATGGTAAAGCATGGATGAATCTCCTTTGTTTTAGATCTTGTTTTATGTTTTGATAACAATAATTTAATTGATATTTCTTTATTAATCTTGTCAATGTGAGATGTGTCGTGAGGTAATTGTCTTCATGCTTATTCATATTTACAAACCTTTAACTTTATATGGTTGTGCTAGTGATTAAATAAAATGACAATTTCCATTACTTATTTTAAATTATTTTTTTTGATACATAAATAAATTCAATATCCTAAATGCAAAAGTAAATCTAATATTAATTTAATTATACTATTTTGAAAAAATTATTATTTATTTAGTTTAATTGTTTTATGAAAATATTTTCTTATATCATAATTTTTTAGTTTAATTTATAAAAAAACACTTGATAGCTAAACTGATTATATATTTAAGACTATTGAGTTTTCCCTATAATTTTGGCACTTTAATGATTTTGCTAATTAATCCCTTTAACATAATGATCTAAATCGAAAAATTCTAATTTATTTTCTTAATCCATTCTATTAATAAATGAAATTGAAAATGATAACTTCTTTGCCTATCAAAATCCTGTTTAAATTAATTTGAAATTAAAATTAAAAATTTAATTCACCTTCACTTATTAGGATTACATAAAAATATAACTAGTTAAATATACATGTATTGTGATTAGTTAGGCAAAATGAAATTAAAAATAGAGTATGGGGCTTTGTGCGTTGAATTGTGTGCGTTACATTAGAAAATTTGTTAATTGTGATTACAATCGTGCCATTGCCCGAGATATTACATTGCAATGTGTGTTAAATGTATTTGATGATGGAATTCTCACAACCTAATGTTATTGTCGGATTTTCCAAAGCAGTTGTTTATAATGAGATTTTTTGGAAGTTTTTTTGGTGGGTTTTTCCGGTCAAAATCCGGTAGCAATTTATTGGAATCTCAAGTTTGATAGTTAGTTTCTGCACAATCAAAACGTCTTAGGGGTTTTTCAGGGTGCTGAATCCAAATATGCAGTTAAAAACCCATTTTAATATCAACAAATCAAGATTTAACCTCAATTTCTTCCGCCAGATTCCGTCACCAAAATCTCCAAAAAATCGCATTATAAACAACTCCTTTACCAAATGCCATTGTTTGGTTTGCCCCATAGCTTTGATATACATCGCTCAAAATTATTAATTACATAGCTTTGTGGTTGCAATTGACTATTTTAATAATCCAAGGCTATTATCGTTTCATCTTTTGATATACATCGCTTTGAACAACATTATTAATTAGATAGCTTTGTGGTTGCAATGGACTATTTTAATGATCCCATGCTATTATCGTTTCATCTTCTTGCCGCCGCATGGCTATTACGTTTTTGCTTTTAACAAAGTGAAATTTATTCAATATCTTGGTATTCTAATGAGGCCGAGGAGTGTCACGAAAGTTATGGGAATTTCAGTTATATTTAGAGAAAATCTGAATTTTTGTAAATTCAAGTTATAGTTAAAAAAACATTAGGTGTCCTAAACGTTTTTGATGGTGCTGAATCTATTTCCACCATATAAAAAAACACGGTTCAAACACTGTTTTTACAAAAAAATTTAAAATATTTTTGCCCGAATTCTAGCCACTTTAAGCCACTTTAAGCCGTCGGGGCAATTCCTCCACCTTGTTAGAAGACTCCATTAATTTCTAGGAATTTGTTTTCAATTTGTTTAGTAAAAAGATATTTCACATCTCATAATTTTTACTTTATCAAAAAGTTTGGAAATATATATATATATATAATAATTATTTATTAATGCTAAATTTGATAATAAATATCA
>APFE030407364.1:97996-108938 GCA_000404065.3 Pinus taeda | reverse complement strand
TAATTAAGTTATCCTTTATACCAATGAACACCCATACTTATTCATTATCAACAGCAATTATAAACGAGAACACAATTGCACAGTATAAAGGGAGGGGCAACTCCCTGAACAATGAGTCCGCCCAACAATATATTAAGAATATCAGTTTACAATACACAAGTATGCTTGGCAAGACCAAGTCCCATACTTAGCCAATTTTATAATCAAGACAATCTTTGTGCACCCTTGCACGATGGGCGGTCGCTCACCCGGAGCCACCAAGACACCCTCGCCAAGTCTCGACACAAATGGCACCTTCGCACGATCACCCGGGCACACCTTGCCCAACGGCTTCACCCTTTTACCAAGTGCATTTCCAAAACAACGATCAAGACAAGAGAGCGCACGAGCTATGCGCTACGCCTCTCTAAATCTGCTTACAACGCTCTTCTCCTTGAGCAAAGATCGTATGATGTTCGCCGAATGATGAATGGTTTGAACGCTCCCATCGCAACACATATATACGCTCCATAGCGTGTGGGTGGGATGCCCAGCCGACCGCCCCACAATGCCATACACACCCCTTCGCCAACATATTTGGTGAGTTGACCCTCCGCCATCGTGAGTCGGCCGCACTCCATCGTATATGTTCCAACCATGCGTATAAACCATCGTTCGCGTTCACCATTTGTCACTTGTCGCAAGTCCTTCGTTTAATTTCGTTCGTCGCAAGTCCTCCGTCACTCGTCACATATCCGGTCGCACCGTTGTGTCGCACCGTCGTGCACGACCGTCCGTCACACAACCAACACGCGCCCGTGCGCGTGTCTAGTCGCCTGGCGCCCAACCGCGTCACACAACTCCGAAGGCCTTACATCATCCTCCACCTGAAATCATTGTTGTCCTCGACAACATACCATCCTGGTACCCATCCACCAAGATCATCAATATCCATGATGTCAACTCCTCCAAATACCGCAAACATCCCTACAACATATGTAGAACTCCATCTCCACCATGTCTCACCTCAGCAACCACTGTCACTAAGATAACCATACCAATGTACACATCCCATCGGTATGTCATACATCAGATATCCATGATCATTGACCACCCTGTCACAATCTCCACATGCTGCTTTCCACCATGGAAGGTTGACCCCTCCATCTCAAGCTACATGTCCACTGCAATAATGTGTCAACCCCATCATGTAATCATCACCATGTGCACTACTGCCATGATATTCCAACAAGTGCTAACACATCTCTACCATGTGCCAACATCTCGTCCCATGTGAACTGCTAACATCTCATTCCATGTGAACCGCTGCCATGATACTCCAACACAATGTCAACATGTCTCTGTACACTTTCAGACCCCATGTCTGAACTAGTTGGGTAGCTAATCCAAACATCACGCTCAAATAATGAGAGTGAAAAAACTCATATCACCATCAGTGGTTTCTTAAAACATTTGCCACATGCTGAACTCATCAAGAATAAACTATGTCTAGATCCATGAAGTAGCCCTCATCTCATCTGCAACATGTCATGATGCTTGATGCCAAGCCATCCCTGCACCATCATGCCTGCTCAACCTGCTTTAAGGACTCACTGCCATGAGCAGCTAACAATGAGCCCCATCTTCTTGTCCATCTAAGAATATGTGGAGGGAGTAGAGCCTGAAGGCTCACCCTCACTAATCATCTCAATCCATCTATCAGGATCCTTCATCTCCATCCTTTGTAGATAAGTGACCCGATCCTCCTCTCAGACATCCAGCCTCACATATGCCTCCTCCTCATCATCATCATCCGCAAACACTTCTAGCCTTCTTAACAAATCCAAGATACTATCTGAAACTGTCTTGATGACCAATGACTGCTCAGTAAGCTTTGTCTCAACCATGGACGACCGCTTACTCATGTCACTCATTCACTTCTCATCCTCCATTTGCATCACTGCCAACTTACAATCAGGCCTTGTTACTCCAATGGTAGGCACACCAATGGGTACATCTTCCCTTCCATCGTAAATGTACAACTTCTTCAAATGTGGAACAATCATAGCATCAAATTGTTTCATGAATTCCATCCCCAGCGCAGCCTCATAGTCATCTATCCGCACTATAGTGAAGTCAACCTTCCCTGTCCATTCACCAAGTGTTGTGTCCACCTTTTCAGCTACACCAAGAACTTCATCCGGAGGAGATTTCACTGTCTTCATTTGTGCCTTGATAGGTACAAATTTCAGCCCAATCCTTCTCATAGTATCTTCTCCCATGAAGTTGTGAGAAGCCCCACTATCCACCATAGTGAGTACATCAACACCTCCAACCTTCATCCGAACATACTCCAACTTATTCCTCTCGGGATCCTTCCGAGAGATCACCTCTGTAGTAGCAGCAGCACCGAGTATCTGCATCATCCCCACAGAAGCTCCTTCATCTTTCACATTAGATTGTGCAATCACAGCCACTTTCAGTTTAGAAGGGCAATTCTTCACTGTATGTGGTCCAGCACATATCCAACACTTCAAGACCTTCTTCGTCTTCGAACTATCATCCGATTTCGAAGCATCATATTTCTTCTTCTCTTTCGGCTTGTCGGACTTCTTCTTCCTATCATCAGAAGTCTCATCATAATGCTCCGCCAACCTGTCCACAGCAGCAAAAGCTTCTTCAAGTGTTCTAATCCTCTGCCTCTTCACTTCATTGCGTGCCCAAGGCTTCAACCCAATAATGAAATTGAACACCTTGTCCCTCTCTGCCATGTCAGGAAGTTGTAGGACTGCACTTGCAAACTCCTGTTGATATGTCTGAAGGTTCCCTGTCTGCTTTATGAATTTTATCTTCATCCTTGCTTCCCATGTTTCATCCTGAGGACTGAAATGGGCCTGCAAAGCTCCTTTCATTTCATCCCACAAAGTGATGTCACTAGCACTGCCACTGGCAATCTGGTCCATCCTCCTTCGCCACCACATCTTAGCATCCTTTATTAGAAACTGAGCAGCTACCTTGACCTTTGTCTCATCATCAGATAGACCCAACCGTTCCAAGTATTGCTCCATGTCCCATAGAAAGTTGCGAAGAATTTTTGCACTCCTTGTACCATCGAAAGATTCTGGTTCCTTGACTTTCACATGAGGCACTCCTCCACCTGAGCCATGCCTCATGGCCTTCTTCAACACTGCGATCTCATCTCTAGCTTCATCAAAAGATTTCTTCAAGTCCACGATCGTTGCGAGACCCTGGTCTCTTGCTTTTTCAACCTCCTTGACCCTTACTTCTAGTTGTGTACACATAAGATCAGTGTACTCATGTTGAGTTTGGAGTTCATCGAGCTCATCCTTCATCTTCAAAGTTGCTTCTTGCTCTCTCATGACCAAGTCAATCTTCTTATTCGAGTAAGCCTCCAAGTCCTCCACTTTCTCCAACACTTTCTCAATAAACCCAAGAGTAGTGTCCTTCACATCACGACTAGACCCAATCTGAGATTCAACCATTTCTAATAGCCTTTTCCTTCCTTGCAATCTAGTCTCGACCATACACCAGCTTCACCTGCAACCCAAGTCCTTGATGCATCACTTATCAGGAAGTGTTTCACCAACCTCTTTCCCCTGCAAGTACCTGTCACCACAGTCACTTCTTCACGAGCTTCACTAATCTCAAACCAGCTCCAACCGAGCTCTGATACCAACTGTCACGGCCCCAAGCCTACGGTGGTCTTTCAACCATGCCGACGAGGTGCGGCACCACCGAACACTTTCTTTTTAACAATACTCGTGCACATGGACTACGCCTATCCACTTACTCCTACTTAGTTTGTGATTCTCAACCAAGTATAATTAAGTTATCCTTTATACCAATGAACACCCATACTTATTCATTATCAACAGCAATTATAAATGAGAACACAATTGCACAGTATAAAAGGAGGGGCAACTCCCTGAACAACAAGTCCGCCCAACAATGTATTAAGAATATCAGTTTACAATACACAAGTATGCTTGGCAAGACCAAGTCCCATACTTAGCCAATTTTACAATCAAGACAATCTCTGTGCACCCTTGCATGATGGGCAGGCGCTCACCCGAGCCACCAAGACACCCTCGCCAAGTCTTGGCACAAACGGCACCTTCGCACGATCACCCGACCACACCTTGCCCAAAGAATTCACCCTTTTACCAAGTGCGTTTCCAAAACAGCGATCAAGACAAGAGAGTGCACGAGTTATGCGCTGCGCCTCTCTAAATCTGCTTACAATGCTCTTCTCCTTGAGCGAAGATCGTATGATGTTCGTCGAATGATGAATGGTTTGAACGCTCCCATCGCAACACATATATACACTCCATAGTGTGTGGGTGGGCTGCCCAGCCGACCACCCCACAACGCCATACACACCCCTTCGCCAACATATTTGGTGATTCGGCCCTCCGCCATCGTGAGTCGGTCGCACTCCATCGCATATGTTCCAATCGTGGGTATAAACCATCGTTCGTGTTCACAATTTGTCACTTGTCGCAAGTCCTCCGTTTCGTTCGTTTGTCGCAAGTCCTCCGTCGCTCGTCGCATATCCAGTCGCACCGCCATGTCGCACCGTCGTGCACGACCACCCGTCACACAACCAACATGCACCCATGCGCGTGCCCGATCGCCCGGCGCCCAACCGCGTCGCACAACTCCGAAGGCCTTACACCCCCAATCGGGGTGACGAAGTGGGATGGCACGCGCATTAAGGCAAACAAGAAGAGAGGATGGCAAGGACGGTCGATTAGAGTCCTCATGCTTCAGTAGCCGGGCATGGTGGCGTCCTGCACGGATTTGGGAACATCTATGGAGAGAAGTAGCACGATTATGAGGAGAGAGGTTGGCAAGAACGGCGGCGGTAGACAGATGGGACGTACGGTAGGTGGGAAGGGATACATGAGGATGGCAAGAGTAGGGAGAGAGCACAGCATACGGAGCCGAGAAGATAGGAGCAGGGCAGCGCAAATGTTGGGGACCTCAAGGGCTGAGCATATTTCCGGGTATGTCTCTTCATGTTTACCTCCTGTAACTCCCACTGAGAAGTATAGTATGCTGAACAAGGGGGGCAAGCTTGGGTACGCTAGGAAGGGGCTGCAACAGGATAGGCCCAAGGACAGGGAGGAGAGGCAGAGAGATGGCTGATATCAGTAACATACAACAATCCAGGGCATAAGCATGACCGGAGAGTGTAATTTCAAGATAAAGGGTTGGTCCTGGGAAACTAAAGAGGAAAATTCTCGAAAGGATTGGAAGTTAGATTACATGACTTCTCCCCTTAAACCAGGGTGGGGGAGAGCCATGACTCTCCAGAGAGATTAGGGGGGGTTGAATTGGGTGGGAATACTTAGAAAGCATAAAATGTTGAAGGACTGGATGTATGAAGATTTTCCAAATCTTACATTTTATGTTGATAATTGTAAGAAAGAGTCTAAAAACGAAGATATGGCTCGCCTAGGCAGAGGCAGGGACTGAGGGGGTCGATAGCACCAGAGCCAGATAGTTAAAAAGGATCCCACCACTTCGGAGAATGCAGGGCCTAGGAAGGGTAGGAAACCCATCAAGGTGGCGGTCAATGAGGCAGCCAAAGCATACAAAGAAGGTACAGATGCCGACATTCATAAGTTGATCCAAGAGATGGAGGACAATATCATGGAGGAAGACTCAGAGCCAAAAATGGAAGAATGGGGGAACCTTGTCCCTGACCTAGGGTGTAACGACCTACGTTCTACGGTTGAAGTGCGAGCTCTCTCATGAGCGTGCGATAGTATTATGCACAAGATAGAAGGGGTGGGTGAGCATGTTAATATGGCGTGGAGCGTGTTAACACATATGAACAGGCCGACCGACGAATGAAGTAAGGCTAACCTTACTTGGAGCACTTGGAGGGGTGGCCGACTTGAGTTTTAGATGGCGTTGAGGGCGTGGGCAGGTGGGCTGGGCAGCCACGACCTTGCCCTACGACGCATATACATTGGTGATGCATGGAGTCATTTGGAGGACTTTCACTCATCGTTCATCAAGCACCAAGAAGGTAGTGCGAGGTGCAGGCCGTAAGAAGGCACAGAAGTGGATGCACCCTCTCTTAGGCGAAGGCACATGGTAGCACATGAACTTGGGTGGAAGGCACGGGTGAAGGCGCCCCCCGGGCGAAGGCGTCGGTCAGGGCTGCACGATGGGTGCACCGACCAAAAAGCTCGGCATGCAGGTGAGGGCGTTTGTGTAGGCGTGCACGACGGGCGACCGGGTGAGGGCGTCCGTGCGGGCGTGCACAACAGGGTGACCAAGTATGGCGTCCGCCGAATGAAGATTTGGTTGACACGGTGAGAGCATGCAGATGGGCGGCCAGGTGTGGGTGTGCCGTGCATGACGGTACGATGGAGACGAAGGTTGGAACTGGAGGTCGTAGAGTTGGTGATCAGGAGCTCAGGACCAAGTGTCGTAAAATGGTCAAAAATGAAAGTTCTCATAACAAACTTGAACCTAAACGACTGGATAGAGCTCGTCATCTTGATTATGGCGCCGCAAACAGTTCGAAAAACGGTCGCTGTATGAGAAAATTATGCCAAAAACAAAATCGCCCAATAACCCTTAATTTTTGAATATTTTTCAAAAAAAATATTAAAAAAAGAATATTTCGTAGAATATTCTTTGGAATATTCTGTAAAATATTCTTTGGAATATTTTAGGGAATATTCCTTTTGGGCAGCCAATCATAAGTTGCCACGTGGCAAGCCCGAAGGCCACCATGTGGCCCAAGGTGACGTCAGCAGGGTAGGCGTGTATATAAAAAAGTTTGTGGTTGAAGTGTGGTTTGAACCTGCGACCACCGCTGTGTAAATGCAGCGCCTTACCAACACACTACGTGGGTCATATTTGTTATGTGGGTGGCAGAAATTTTTATAAAGTTTAAATTTAGTTTGGGCGGAAGCTAAAGCGGGCCAGCGCCCATTCACAGGACCACCCCATGCGACCACTACCCAGGGAGCTGGTGGTTATGCCATATTTAGCGGAGCTGTTGGCGGTGGCCCCATATTTGGCGGGCTTATCTGGCCGTAACTAAAGTCTAACTGGAGTTTTTTAAGGGAAACTAGCAGTTGGGAGTAAATGGCCATAACGTTGGCTAGGAAAGTCCGTTTTGGACGATTTATTTATTTATTTTGGGTCTCTTCAACCTTCTGAAGCCATTGGCATAGGTTTTACAGCCATCTGAGGTCATTTGCAGGTGTTTTAGCTTCGTGGAAGTTCCAGGAGCCACTAGAGCCAAATCAGTTTGGGAGCTGCATTGGGAATTGTTCAGCCACTGAATGTGGAACGAAGGACATTCTTGAAGGTTTTCAGCATTCTGAATCCATTTCTATAGCTGGTTTTTCCTGTTGAGGTATTCTTCTCACTGTTTAGCTTCAGGGAAGCTTTCAGGGCCACTAGGGCCATTTCAGTGCTTGAGCTGTTTGGGGATTGTGTTCATCCATTTTTGGTGATTCAAAACCCTATGTCTACTATTTTCGACCTTTTGATTCTAATGGAAGAGGTTTTAAAACCAATTGAGGTCATCTTCACCTCGAAATTCTCCATGCAAGTTTAAAGGGCCACTAGGGCCAATTGGGGAAAGAACTGTATCAGGTACAATTTCACTGTTTAGTGCTTGGGAAATAGCATGTTTAGCTAATTCCTATCTTCTGATTCTGTATTTACAGTCAGATCGATCTTTCGAGACACTCATATTCTTGTATTTGCCTTTGTAGCATTTTTAATACAAGATAAAAAGCCTAGTTGGAGAGGCTTGGTCCAGCAGATGTAGCCCAGAAGGGGTGACCTGCTTTATCATTTTGGTGTCTTTATTTGCTGAATATGATATGCTAAACAAAACTGATATAAAGTGTTAAACAACAAATATACATAACTTGCATGCACCCATAATCACCTATTCAGCTACAGAAAGTTATTTGTTTTATTCCGCAAGACATCGAACTTCAAGTATGTGTATGTCAAAGACTTCTGAGTGTTTACTTTGCTATTTCTTTAGACAGAGCCTGTAGAGGGCCAGGTAGCCTCTAGAACTCATCCTCTCTTTAGAGGTGACATGTCCGGTGAATGCCCCTACAGTCTATCTCTGTATAATAAATAGGAATTTTTCACCTTTTTAGAGGTCACTTGAAGTGTATCACTCACATTTGAAATTATGGAAAATGGATACCTTGCACCCTTAAACAAGTACAGTCCATTTTCAGATCAGTTGGGGAGGCGGTACTACATGCTGTCTCACACGATTTGGGCGGTTGCCAAGGGTTGGTAAGTGGGATTGTGTGTGGGCGGGTATACATGGTTTGGGCGTCTGTGGACCAAACGAAGTGCGAACCGGGGAAGACGTGCAACAAGGCAAATGACGGGTTGGTGAGTCGTGCGGTGACCATGCGGAGGTGCCAACGAGCTAGGCAACCGAGTTTGCAGAAGTTGGAAATTTGGCTAAGTATAAATTTGGGGTTTTCCAAGGACTTAGTCTATACTTTGTAAAAGTGGAAAAATTGTATATATATTGATATCGGGCAGACTCATATTGCAGGGAGTTGCCCCTCCCTTTATATTGTTGTGCATTTCTATTGTATAATGTTGTTGATAATGAATGTGTATGGGTGTTCATTCGTATAAAGGCACTTTAATAATACTTGGTAACAAAAATAAAACTAAGTATGGAATGTTAAGGCGTAGTCTACAATCGTAAGTATTGGTGAAAAGAAAACAGTTGGTAGTGCCGCACCTCGCCTAGCACAGTTGAAAGACTACCGTAGGCTTAGGGGCATGACACAGGGCATACCAGGGGCAGGATGTCTCTATTCAAACAAACCTTGCACATATACTGGGTCATGAAATGCTTGTTTGCCAAAGCCCTGGAACAAGTGGCGGGGGAGATGGCGGAAATTTCCCAAGGCATGCCCAACCTCAAAAAGGATATGAAGAATCTACAAATGATGATGTTTATGCAGGAAAGCAAGCTGGATAGGATCCACCAATGAATGATGGAGCTGTCTTCAGTGCCGGGTGACTCTGCTATAGCACCGGATATCGTGAATTCCAAACGTGATGATAGCAAGGAATAGCATTTTACCTTCCAGGTTTTAGTGGACTTTTTAGCGGATATCCTTTAGTTTTCTTGTCTTTGTATGTCAGGTCAGAACTTAAACTGTGTATCTAGTTGTGATGTGTATTTAGCTTGGGTTGAAAGACCTGTAAAGTTTTGCTACTCGATGGCTTATAACAAACTAAGGTGGCCAACAAACTTGGTTTCCCATATGGGCAAGTTAAGGCCACGAAGGTTTTCTATATGGAACAACTTGCTTTTATAAATAGAAAAAGAAGGAACCACCATAGCTTACAAAAAAAATCATTGATATTAAAGTTAATATTAACTTTAATGTTTAATGTTGATATTAATATTAATGTTATTATTAATATTAATATTTAGATTTAATATTAATGTTGAACATAAGGAAAATATTAAGTATTAATATTAAATATTAAAGATGAATCTTATAGATTTGTATTATCTTGTTATAAATATTATGTGTAATATTGTCAATATTGTTATTTAGATTTATTAGGTTTAATATTGTTAATATTTTTTTTGTAAGTTTGGTAGGACTCTCTTATTTTGGAGTTTATATGTCCATTATTCATCCCACACTATGGGGAGGGTAGCACAAGATCACGCCACTTGGACTTAATATTGTTATAAATATTAATATCATTAATATTTATTTACATTGTTAATATTTATTTATATTATATTAAGTGTATTAGGTATATTTATATTATTAGATTTAATTGATATTAATAATAGTTAATAACAAAATTTTATAAAAATCTTTTTCAAAAACATTATTTATATATATTAATATATATTTATTATAATATTCAATATATATTAACATTAACATGAAACTTATATATTAATATAATATGTGATATAAACATAGATATTAATATTAATATAGACATTAATATTAATATTAATATATATTACCCATAAATTTATATGAATGTAAATACTGAGCTTATACATTAATATGAATATTACTATTAATCGTTTATCTAAACATTACTATTGAACATTCAAAATAAATTTAATGACATTAGGTTTATAACATAAAGTATTTTAATAGCATTTGATTGATGTATGATTTTATTGTTTTATAAGATCGTCTTTATAAGACTAGGCTGGTTAATATCAATAATAATGAGTTTATCGTTAATATTTATATTAATATTATATTGGAAGTAAAAATGATAATTAATACTAAACACAAACACTGATATAAACATAAATATTATACTTAAAGATCAATATAAATATTTGGACTAAATATTAGCATTTAAAAGTAAACACTTCATAACATTAGGTTGAAGATTAGGTTTATTTATAGCATTAGATTATTTTGTAACTCTAAGTTTAATCACATTATGTTTATTTAAGTTTAATGACATTAGGTTTATTTATAATATTAAATTGGATAATAATGAGTTTATTTATGGTAGGTTTAATCACATTATGTTTATTTAAGTTTAATGACATTAGGTTTATTTATAATATTAAATTGGATAATAATGAGTTTATTTATGGTAGGTTTTGATTTATGTGTAATATTAGATTTATTGATAATCCGTTTATATTATAAATATTAATTTAATAAGATTATTTATAAAATTAGGTTTATTAGTTTTATTTATGAAACTTTGTTTATAATATTAGGTTGGTTTATAAGATTATGTTTATAATAAATTACATGTTTATTAACAATAATAATAGTATATTTAAAACATCGTGTAATGAACCTAGTTTAAGAAAAGATAGAAAAGATAGACCAACGCCTTAGAATTCAGCCTCTTCGAGGGGGAAACCTTCTTTACATTACATAAATGAACAATTCTTGGATGATTCAAA
>APFE030407364.1:9777-96271 GCA_000404065.3 Pinus taeda | reverse complement strand
GGGACATTTGCTTATATGGTTGTAGCTGTAGGAATACCCAATCACCTACATCAAAACTTCTTTCGTTGTGATGTTGATCTTCCTATTGTTTCATTCTATTCTGTGCCAACACGTGGTTATCCTTTAAGAATTGCAGGACTTGTTGTTGATGTTCAATGTGATGTTCCACTGCTTGAACCTTAGAATTTTCTCTTAAATATGATGTGATGGATGGTGGCTAATATCCATAAAGTGCCATAAATGGGGTCATTTTTGTTTCTATATGGAAGTAAGTGTTATACCGCCATTCAGCCAGAGGCAACCATTTGACCCATTATGTCTGTTTATCAGATACAAAACAACGAATATATCCTTCCAAACATTTATTTACTATCTCAGTTTTCCCATCAGAATGAGAATGATAAGATGAACTATGAGTTGACTGAGTACCAAGACAAGAAAATAATTTTGTCCAAAAATCTCCAGTGAAAATGGGATCTCTGTCACTTACAATAATCTTTGGGTTTCCATGTAGCTTTCGAATTGTTTCCATAAATGCAGTAGATATTGTACTGGCTTTAAATGGATGTGATAATGCACAAAAGTGTGCATACTTAGTAAGTCTGTCGACTACCAGCGTGATGACACTCTTTCCCTCAAACTTGGGTAAACCTGTGAAAGAATCCATTGAAACCTCCTGCCAACGTTGGCTTGGAATGGATAAAGGTTGTAATAGACCCTGTGTCTTAATTGTTTCAAATTTATTTTGTTGGAAAACCAAACATTCCACCACAAACTTTTGAATATATGATTTAAGTCCATCCCAAAAAAATTCCTTCTTAACCCTGTGGTATGTTTTTAAAAATCCTGAGTGTCCTCCTAAGGGAGAAGTGTACAATTCCCTTAAGAATATTTTGTTTTAGTTGGGAATTCTTACAGAGGTATAAGCGATCTTTGTACCATAACGAATCATTTTTCCAGCTAAATATATCAGACGTACTAGAATCTTGTTGTAACTTTCGAATAAGTGCGCACACTTCTTCATCATTCTTCCATTCCTCCCTTGCTTTGTTTATCTAATCCGGTTGGATAATAGAAATGGTGCACAACAATTCTTCCACATTGTCATCCTTTCTTGAGAGTGAATCTGCCACCACATTTTCCTTCCCTTTTTTGTAGATGATTTCAAAGTCATAACCCAACATCTTTGTGACCCACTTTTGTTGCTCTTCAGAGGATAATATTTTCTCTAAAAAGTATTTAAGGCTATCATGATCCATTTTTACCTTAAATTGTCTTCCCATTAGGTAGGGTTGTCATTTCTTAAGTGCATGTAGTATTGCCAATATTTCCTTCTCATAAATAGCTTTGTGTAAAAACTTTCCCTTGATTGGATGACTTTCAAAAGTAATGGGTCTTTCATCTTGCATTAAAACGGCACCAATTCCATTTCCTAAAGCATCACATTCCACAATAAAGGTTTTTCTGAAGTCCGGTGTAGCTAAGACCGGTGCTTGGCACATTGCCTCTTTAAGATGTTCGAAGGCCTTTATTGCTTCGGGAGTCCATGAAAATGCATCGTTCTTCAATAATGTTGTTAGAGGTGTTGCTATTCTCCCATAATTCTTAACAAACTTGTGATAATACCCTGTCAACTTGAGAAATCCTTGCAGATGCTTTATGGATGTGGGGATTTTCCATTCCTTAATGGCTTTAATTTTGATAGGGTCTACCTTAACTCCTTCATGAGATTCAATATGACCCAGATATTCCACCTCTTGTACTTCAAAGAAACATTTGGATCTTTTTGCATATAATTTTTTCTCCTCCAATAGTTGTAGCACCCTGTCAACATGTTCAACATGATCCTTCCAAGACTTGCAGTAGATTAGTATATCATCAAAAAATACCAACACAAATTTTCTAAGGAATGGTTTGAAAATTGAATTCATCAAACCTTGAAATGTTGAAGGTGCATTGGTAAGGCCAAAAGGCATGACCAAAAATTCATAATGACCCTCATGAGTTCTAAATGCTATTTTTGGATTGTCTTCAGTCTTCATTCTGAATTGATGATATCCTGAATGAAGATCCAACTTGGTGAAGTAAATTGATCCATGCAATTCATCCAGTAATTCATCAATGACAGGAATGGGAAACTTATCTTTAATAGTGAGCTTGTTGAGCTCCTATATCATCCGACAAAACCTTGCAATGGCGCCATGATCCATCCTTCTTGTGCACGCAAATGCTACTGGAGCAGAGGAAAGAACCTTTGAATCGGTTGATTATACTAGCCTCTAGCATTACTGCAGCAAAACATAGCGTCATTTCACTTTTTTGGGCGAATGAGGATATCAATGTAGCCTAAAATGTCTTGGAGGAACACTTAACCTGGAATCAAATAATAGATCGATCATGTCAACAATAGGTGGAGACTTGGGAGTCCTCATACTTTGGAATATTGATCAAGCTATTGGAGATCTGGAAATAGACGATATATCCGAATGTGGAAAACATCTAGCAACATAAATTGATAGCAAATTACAACTTCTTCGTGTTTGCTCCTTTTTTTAGAAGTTGGTCATAACCATTAAGTGTTATCTTTCCTGGTTTCCTTGCAATACCCATTAATTCAACTTCCTTTCCTTCCACAAAAAATTTCATGAAAGTTCTTGAAAATTAAAAGCTATTGTACCCAAGGATTGTAGCCATTGGACTCCTAGTACAACATCAACACCTCCCATTGGAATGGAAAGCATTGGGCTAGTCAATACATATTCTCCCATGGATAGCTTGATATTATGGACTTTCCAGAGCAATTTATTGTTCCTCCATTTGCAATCATCACTTGACACTCTGGTGCTGGATATAGGAAGCAATTCAATTCTTTTGTATCTTACAATGAATAAAATTGTGGGTACTTCCTGAATCAATCAACACTATTACCTTTTTCTTCTTGATTTGTCCTTCTATCTTGATGGTTTGAGGAGTGGTAATTCCTACCAATGCATTACAAGATATGGTCAGATTCATTTGTTCTTCATCTAGGTTTTGTTCCTGGAGTATATCCTCTTCTTTTGACCTTTCTTGCTCCTTTTCTTCTTCCTCTTCACAATCTATGTAGAATAATTTCTTCTCAGCACACTTATGACCTTTAGTGTATTTGATATCACAACTGTAACAAAACCCTTTTGCTCTTTTTTCTTCCAATTGTTGTGGTGTCAACCTTATAGGTTGTGGAAAACTAGGGGCAACAACACTTCCATCTTTATAGTTGTGAGTGGTATGCTTCTTGGTTGCAATAATTTTGCTTTCCATTTTTCTTGCTAACCTGAATGCCTTCTCTAATGAATCAGGTTCCCAAAGGCGAACATCATGTTGGATATTATCCTTTAAAGACCCTATGAACACATCAATCCTATGCTCCTCTGGAATATCTTTTACCCTTATGTTCAATTTTTGGAACTCCTCAATGTGCTCCATTATTGAACCCTTTTGTTTGAGACTTATCAATTGGCTAAAAAGTGTTGCTTTTTGTATCCTCATAATGTGCTGTCAATTCTTCCGTAAAAATTGCCCAAGTGATAATTTGTTTACGAGAGCAAAGCCATTGATACCATACAAACTGATTTGGTTCCAAATATAAAGTTGCAATACGTACCTTTTGTGTGTTTTGCACATTATTGAGATCGAAAAATTGCTCCATCTGTAATATCCATGTTGCGGGATCCTTGCTATCAAATTCCTCATATCGATTTTTGGAATATGGCGGGTCTTCGATCCAACATTAGAGTCTATGAAATCATGATTAACATTTCTTTTGTTCTCATCATGAGTTTCCTTTACTACCCTTTCACCATTAGTAAGCATTTCTTGTAGAAATTTTGTTAAATCTGTCTTCAAATCTTCCATTCTTGTCTTCAAATCTTCCATGTCTGTCTTCAAATCTATCTTCAAATCATCCATCTTAGCTTCCACGTCATTTATCTTAGCTTCTACGCCTTTCTTAAATGATCCATCTTAGCTTCTACGCCTTTCTTTAAACCATCCATCTTAGCTTCTACATATTTCTTTAAACCATCCATCTTAGATTCTGTTCCTTTTTGTGTAAGTGACACTTGTTGCACTTGGTCTCGTAATTTTGATATACCATGTTGCATTTCTTCCTCTTCTTCATGAGTCATGCTAGAGCTTTCAGGTTGCTTACTAGGTGTTTGCATTTTCTTTCCTCGAGGCATAAATTATTGATAATAATGCTTTACTATGCCCTTTGAGTTCCTTCAAACTAATTTTTCAAACCAAGCTTATGCAAAAATTTAAAAAAACTACACACCTTTTTTCATTTGTAGGAACTTGATATTGAATATGATGTATCTTTGTAATTTCAGATCATCTAGTTTTGAAATTGCGACCAGCCGTAGCCCTCTACGTCCTCTTTCCAATGCCACCAGTCTGATCCAAATTGGATTCTCCAGGGAAGAGGTATGCCAAATCTGATCCAAATGTGGCATAAATTCCTCAACAAGCATTTAGTTGTTTATAAACTCTTTTAAGCAAGCACCACAATGGATCAACTCACTAGCCTAGTGCTTTATCAACCTTCCAACAAGAACCCAAGTGGTTTATCAACCTATTCAATAAGCACTAAGTGATTTATCATCTTATCCAACACGCACTTAGTGGTTTATTAGTTTACTCAGCAAGTATTAAGTGATTCAAATCTTCACCTGACCACTAGCCAATCAAACAAAGGAACACATCCCAAGCCTCAACACAATTATAGGTAATTCTTTTTCAAAAACATAGAGCACTGGGTTAGGGATATTTCTTCTTTTTCTGTATCTACTCGGGCATTTCCTTTTTCCATGTGTTTCTACGAGTCACGCCTCTCCTCTTCACATACCCTTACATTCTCTTCTTGCATTTTTGTGTGTTCTCCTCCTGCGCTTTGTGATCTACGCATGTTTTATTTTTGCTATCCCCCTTTCATGTTGTTTTTTCTTCCACTTGGATAGTTTTCCTCCTCCTCTCCATCATATCCCATGATGAAGGGGCTAGTATGGGCACCATCCTCCACTCAGGTGATCCATATCAAAACATTACTGCCTATTTGTGTAGGCAATTCAATTCGTATGGGTGATAGGTAATAGAATTAAACGAGGTGGGTGTGGTTTGGTTTTAACACATCACAAACAACCTTTCCTCTTTATATCTCTAAATCAATATCCTATCCTTAAGCTCAATCATCAATTTAATTTTTACATAAATTACATAAACAAATTTACATGGTGACATTTACATCGGGTGCAACAAAAAGGGTTGTTAAAACATATTTGTTAAATATGCTACAATATTTGTGATGCTAGTAAAGGTAAGAAAGGGGAGACAAATAAGATCATTAAATATATAGAACCTCGACTTGATGATGTAACAATGGGCATAGGGTTGCACTATTATGGAGGTCTATAGGGAATTAAGTAAGCAAAATTGTGTCTATATAGATCTTGGATGTTGGAATCATTTGATACTTGATTGGGCCAACCTATATGATATGATATAGGGCTGAACTACAATGCTAATATGACTAGAACAACTAACCCATATGATGTAGGGGTGACCTACAAATGATATTTTAATTAGAAGGTCTCATTTGTATAAGGGTTAGAGTTGACCTATCTGTCTTGAATGGTCTTAATTGATGATGTTGATTTAAGAAGATTTGGGGGATGAATTAATCGATTGGAATGCTTGATGACATTGAAGGGCCTTCAAAGGCTTGAAACTACACCTTGGACCCACTTCATTCCCTCATTTACAAATGTTTTTCATTTATGAGGGGTTGAGCCCCTTCAAGCTAGGGTTTATGGATGAACAATGCATTCTTGAGTAAGTGGCCTCTCTAAGTCATTTATATTTATTTATTTAATATATTAAGTGCAATGCTCTTATATAGTGGTGAGTGTGCATTTTCTTTGTATTGTTATCGGATATATCCTGTCTTGTAAACCACAGGAAAAGTTCTAGTGGAGAAACTTCCCTTGAAGCTATATTAAAGCTTGTAAAATTCCAATAGGAGGATATAGTATGGTTAGTAGTGCACAACCCTAGTGATCTCCCTTAGTCCATTCATACCTTCTAAAGGGAGAGCTAGTTAACTCCATATGCCAATCAAAAGACACTAACTTATGGTTCTCCTGTCAAATATTAAATTATTTTTGTTGAAAAAACATTATTGCACTATTAAATAAATCAATAAAAATTAAATTGTTATATAATGATATTATCCTTCATATTAAATAATTAAATACAACCAGAATGGAATAATTTGGAAATCCAATTTCCCACCATCTGCTCTTTTTAAGTGAATTAAGTCCACATGGAACACATCAATCTGTTATTATTCCAAGGGCCTTTTTATTATGTTTCTTTAACTACATTAATGATCACATAAAGGTATTAAATGAGGGGTCATGTTTATGAGGCCTAGATATCCTCTTCATCAAACACTAGTTTCCAAAGTTCAACCCATTGACCATGTTTACTACTAGCACAATAATTTGGATCTAGATGTTGAATATCCCCCATTCATATGGATTCTTTCTTTCAATATTAAATATAATTGAATTGAATTACTATAAGGTGATTTTTAAAGTTTCTAATCAACCAAATAAAAGAGGGCATGACTTGATTCTAGATCTTTTATATAAGATAATTATGCATGGCAACGATTCTAGTTGGATGCATAATTTTATAAGAAAATTCTATCAATAAATATACCATTCAATAAGTCCTAAAGCCATGATCCCACAAAACTTCAAACAAAGAATTCTTTCACTTTAAAACAAGGGCATTCACAAAGGTCCTATTCTCACTCTTTAAGGTAAGGGATAAATAATAAGCTATGATCATGCAAACTAAATAATAAGCTATGAAGCACTCATATAGTCATTCTCTCAAGAGATGAAGTATCCATGTGAATTTTACGACTCTTAACATAAAAGAAAAACAATCCTTTCAATTGATGTTGATAAAGTCTGTTAAGCTTTCCTATCCTTGCATGGTTGGAATGAGTGTAAAGATGTTGCAAAGAAAGAGGGCAAGTAAAAATGCCAATGTTCAATGTCTCCAGTAAAGGGACGTAGTATTTTTTTAATGAATTTATAGAAAGTGTTCCACCATTTAATCTAAATGGAATTCTAATTATTCATAATAGTCACTAGTTATTTCAATTCTATTCGAGAGAAATTTTTCTTATGGATGCAAATTACATTTTCTTTATGAAAACACAATTATTAACCCCTTTTAATTATAAAAAAATATAAATTTATTACACAATGTTTATAAAATATATTTTGCTTAGCCATTTTTAGTTTAAACAACTCACATTACTAAAGGCATATTGTGTGCATTGATTATGCATGAAGAGAGTAATATTGTTTCCAATTAGGTTTATAGAAATTATGCTATAAGCTCATTTGGTCTTGCAAGCCTTTAAAAAGAAAGTCATATTCCATCAATTTGCAGAATTCTTGATATCAAAATGTATTATCTTTGATACGATTGAGTGGTTATGCCAGGTGGGGGGTAGATTTGTTGAAAATATAAATATTATAAATTATAGGTAGGTTATAAAATGTCATTATTGATATTTTAAGTGGCATGTGTATAGGCTTGAGTGGGGAAAAATGTGTTTAAAATATAATTATTATAAATTATACGTAGATTATAAAATATTATACTTGATGTTGATGTTTTAAGTAGTATGTGTAATTTGAAAAAAAAATGAATTTTAAATATTATTTTTAAATTTTTTTATAATTGTATTTTGGTTTTTGGAATCAATTTGTAGTAGTTTTGTTTGTGTTTTTTTTTTATTAAAGTATAATAAAATTTATTTATTACTTATTATAACATAAAAGCATTATATTAAATGAATTGTTTAACGTAATAGGAATGGAAATTTGATAGGGTGATATTATACTAACCTTGGATAACATGCCTCCAACTGCATCGATGCCTGCATAAGCACCTTCACCATTTGTAATTTCCTTGACCCTCATTGCAATGTCTACAAAATAGAAAACAATCATTGAATATATTCTTTGATGCAAGGAGATGTTGAAACAAAGAACATAATTCTCCAACTTTTATTTACATCGATCTATCATTTAAATTTAATCATTTAATTACCTTCTTTTTCCGAATTTATAACTTCATCAGCACCGATGGCAATTAGCTCATCCTTTAACTCATCTCGTCGAACAATGTTAATGGTTTTGATATCCCAATGCTTCGCCAATTGAATGCATTGCCTATTAGTCATAATAAGACATATCTATATCACATTAGCTAACATTAAATTCTTATCAAAAACAAAGATCTATAATGAATTCATTTTATTCTATTCATCATCAAATAATCATATTATAACATCAAGTTATTAAAATACAAACTTTTAAAAAAAATTATCAAATATGTCGATTCAATCAAACATCTAAAGCTCCCTTCACAAGATTACAACCATGATCTTTAACTATATGAATTATGCAAATTATGGATGACCATGATTTATCCCTTAAACACTTCTTTTCTCAAAGGAACTGTGCCAAGTCATATGTAGAGGTAAAAACATTTCCACACAAAATCTAGAGGAAAATATTTAGATTAAAAAAAAAAAAACCTCTTTTAAGCTCAAATTCAATTGATATATCTTTGTATTCTCTTAGGTATCCAAACATTTATAGATGAATGCTAAAACTAAATGATTAAGAATAGATTAAGAACAAGAAACTTTTTTTAGGCATTCTAATTCTTTGTCAAAGAGCAATGCATATCCCATCTAAACATGATATTTGAATGTGGAAAACAAAAAAGAAATGTCAAACCAAGAAATGATAATTTTTGTGAGAGTTCTAGAAATAATTTCCACAGCCAACATTCTAGATAGAAAATTCATTGGGCATAATGAAATGAATCTAGTTAATTCAATTAACACATCATAGACATAGTGAACCCAAGCTATGTGAATACCTTTTCCTAGCTAAAATTTTTATTATAAGTGAGATAAATTAATATTATAATTTTGAGTGCCACAATGTCCCCCATTTTTTATGAAATCCTT
Source organism: Pinus taeda (assembly GCA_000404065.3). Lineage (NCBI taxonomy): Eukaryota > Viridiplantae > Streptophyta > Pinopsida > Pinales > Pinaceae > Pinus > Pinus taeda. The sequence continues at coordinate 87,168 of APFE030407364.1, read as the reverse complement.
GGTAAAGAATAAAACATTCAAAGTGGGGGAGTTTTTGTTATCCCGCTATGTCTCTATTTTTAGGACTTTTACAATCAATAATCTATATAGCCAAAATAGTATGTGAAAAAGAGAATATATTACAAAAGAAAGGATGAGCAAGAAGAAGTCGCGTTGTTGATGCCAAATTCTTTTCTATATCTCAAGATTTCAACATCCCAATTTCATTGTTTATTTAACTTTGTGTTCTTGTTCTCAATTAGATTACTTCAATTACTTCATAGATTTTTAATAGGACTATCTTCATTTTATAGAAAAGGTAGATGAGATGATTATACTAAGAGGTTATGTAAATCTTCAATTAGTTATGAAGTGGTTATAACTTCTAACATGGATATGGCTAATCAAGATATTGCTAATTTACTTAGTCATCCTACACATGTGTTGTCATTTCCTTTTTCATTCTTATTTGAATGAGGAGGACATACCAATTTTCTTTATTGGAAGTTGTTGAATCCGAGTCAGATGGTTAAAACCACACAACCATGATCTAGACATATTCATGGCCCTCACCTAATGTGGAAAAATTGATGTGTAAACTTCCATGGATATTCCACTAGACATTTCGTCAATATGAAATCTATACTATGAAAGATATTTTCCTTAGAAACCTAGCTTTATTAAGTTACTGTTTAATGCATGTAATATTTAAAAGGTGGAAAATAGAGAACATGATAAAATATAATATCTCACAAACATAATGTAACATACCCTCCCACCCCCTTGAGATATTCTTGGGCAGTGGAAGGTACTACATCAAGCTAACCCGACTTCCATGGTCTCGTTATGGAAATGGGGTCTTAAAATCCTCAATTTTCAAATTTCTTGAAATCCAAAGAAAATACCACCATCGTGGCCTGCTTGTTGAGGGCTTCCCAATGATATAAATTTTACCTCAATTTGATAGCCGAATAAAAAGTTATGAGCATTTTAACATTTCACCATTAAAACCCTATCACATAGTCAAGGGCTTCCCACGTGGAGGCCACTTCACACCTTCATAGTGCCATGCCACTCCTTGGTACTAGCATGTCCTTAGTTAAACTTACATGGATCCAGCCACATAACTTAACTATGCAGACCCATAAGACTGACCTCTTAATGTGTTCTATGCTCAATTCTTGTTACAATGATTTTTTAGTACTTTGGGTCCCCTAATGCGAACACATATCGTATCTGCCAAACCCCCGAATCCAAAAGCAATTTGGGTGTGGGACCACCTTTGAGTCTTCGGGTCATTCAGACTATCAAACATAATTTACAATCCTAAAGGTTGAATGCCAGATCTCTTGAAATTGTTTGAGCCTGGGCCGACATTTGGGTCTTCAGGCCATTCAAGCAATTAGCTGTGACAACCAACCCCAAACTTCTAGACCCTTGGTTTGGCTTAGACGCTACCATGGGCACATCCATTATTTATTATAAATTTAACTTGGGTAATTTAATATATAAACAATGTATGCCTTGAAGGTAATTGCACTAAGGAAATATGCTTATAAATCATTCAATAATTAACTTCTCAAGCCTTGCCCCAGTCTGACTTGCCTGATAAGAATAATTAAGTTATATAAATAAACAAGAAATTCAAGGCTTCACTCTAATTAGACCTGTAAGAGGAAAACAACCGAGCTCCAGTTCAGTTTCCATTACATTTAGGCATAGGGGATTTATCCCCAATTCAAATGCACTTAAGATTACCTGAATCTCAATCCTTCTTAACAAATAATTATTATATAGAGTGCACAAAGAACACCAAGCATACATGGAAATTAAATACTTTTAATGGCGTAATTATGTAACAGGTCTCAATATTAGACCAAGCCCTTAGCATATTATAACAATATTTAAAAATTCCAACAATATGCAATCCAAGCATGAAAACAAATTAGAATTATCGAGCCCTACATGACCACGTGCAACAAATATCTTTGCATATAAGAAATAAAGACACATTTCTTAGAACCAGAAGGAAGAAGACCAATCTAAATTCATATCACATCCAAGGTAGTTTTAGGCTTGTTGCATTCATGCCTCAGTGTCCAACACCCATGCAAGATTAATACCGAGCTATACATTAATTTCGTAAAGAACCATTCAACAAGTTCATAACTTAGAATTTATTAACACTTATCTAAAAGTATGTATAATGATGAATGAAACTGAAGGTGGGACTTCAATTTTCCACGCAACCATAGACAAATTGCAACCAATATTACTTGCAGTTGTCACCCCCAAGCCAAATCCACAATCCATGGGGATTTCCTTCAACTTAGCTTTAGAAGTATGGGAGTTTTATACACTGGTGGTTTATCAGCTAGGTAAGCACTGCAATAATTTCATACACATGGGTGGTTTATTAGCTCTGGTAAGCAATCTAATAGTGGTTTATCAGCCCGATAACAAGCAACTTAAGTGGTTTATAAGCCCTCTCAGCAAACACCCTCTTGCCTTGTGGTTTATCAACCCTTCAACAAGCACCTTGAGTAGTTTATCAACACTTTAGAAAGTACCCATCACCCATCTCCTCATAGATTTCCTTGAGCTTCTCCAAGATTGAACATACACACAATCGACAACATTGCCACCAGGGAATTCCATTCACTTAGCCTTAGTAGGTCACACCAATTCTTAACCAATGATCAAAAGTGTCTTATTTCTCAAGTCCTTTTTTATCTCTTTCTTGTGTGTCCCTTCGTGTTCCTCAGGGAATGTTTTTCTTCTTTTATAGATCTTTCTTGTTGGAAAAATATTTAATTAAGTAGTGGTTCCAACTATCACCACTCATATTCATCTTCCTCTTCCCTCTTGGATCGTGGATTTGTGGTCCCACCCTTTAGGCTAATTAATTAAGTTTATAATAATTCATATTTGTAGTACAATTACATTTAAAAAATTAGGGGGAGCATCCCAGGATTATTATAGTTCCCACCGCCTTAAGTGTAACACTATCCTCAATGTTCTTATCATCAAAATGATAGAGTAGAAGTGAGATTTACAAACAACCCTTACATTCACTTATTTAACTAACAAAAGATGGGTACATCACCCTTATTTTCTCATCCATCTCCTAGGTGTCTTCATCAAGTCCAAAGTGCTTCCATTGAACCTTAACCTACTTTAATACTTGATTCTGAAGCATAATTTTCCTCTAATCTAAGATGCATAGTGGTTCTAGTTAGAACTCTCCCTTGGTTTCCACCTATATCACAGGGCAATGAACAACATGGTTGGCATCATGAACATAATTATTTAGCAATGAAACGTGAAAAACATCGTGTGCTTTCACTATGGGTGGTAGGGCCAATCTATAAGCCACTGGTTCCACTCTTTCTAAGATCTAAAATGGTATGCAATATTTGGTTGCCAACTTGGCACATGAGTCCACTTTTAATGATATTTTCTTTGGCTTAACACAAATATAAAAATTCTCCCTCACTTGTAACTTTATGCATTATTTTCTAGTCTGCATAACTCTTTTGTCTATCCTCCACTATCTTTAACTTCTATTTGAAATTGACCATCTCCTACTCCATTTCGTTCAACATATCAGGTCCAAGGACTACTTTGTTTACTAGGTCATCCTAGCTGATAGGAGTGTTGCATTTCCTACCATATAATGCCTCAAATGGTCTCATTCCTAATGCCTCTTCATAACCATTGTTATATGCAACCTCTAGTAGTGGAAAATATCCTTCCCACTTCCTTGGTTGATACATGAAGTACATCCTCAACATGTCTTCCAATATTATATTCATTATTTCTGTTTACTATCTATTCAAGGATGGTAGGAAGTGCTAAAAGCTAGTTGGGTTCCAAAACCAAAAAATAATGACTTCCAAAAGTTTTAAGTGAACTTGGAATCTAACTTTTATATTATATGTTTAGGTACTCTATGCAACCTAAATATTTATTTCATGAAGATATGAGCTATGCCAATTGCTTTATGAGTAGAGTTAACAACTATAAAGTGAGTTTCCTTACTCAACTTGTCCACTACCACTATGATAGCATCATGTTTCCTAGCTATCTTGAATATTCTCATGATGAAGTCCATGGATATGACCTCCCATTTCCATTCTAGGATTAGGATTGATTGCAGCAATCTAGTTGGATGTTTGTATTCCACCTTCACTTCTTCACATTCCAAACACTTAGCAATTTATTCAGCTATATCCTTCTTCATTTGTAGCTCATAATATGCTTTCTTCATGACTGTTATCATCTTATGGTAACCAGGATGACTTACAGAAGGTCTCTTATGGAACTCATCCATAAAAATATATCTTAAATCAACTACATTAGGTACATATTTTCTGTTTTTGAACAACATTATTCCATCATCATTGAGCTGATAACTTTTCTCACAGGCCCATCTAGTTGTTTCCGCCAATACTTCTCTGCAGGTGGTTCTCTCCATATTCCCAACATTGCATGGGACTTCTCTCAGACCCCTCAACCTCTTCATTCATTGATTTATAAGGTTCATTTCTACTGATTATGGAGTTTTCTTGACGTTCATTCCTGGTGGAGGTATTAAACCTTTCATTCTCTCCTCCTTTCTCGTATCCTGAGCTCCTCTACCATTTTCCTTTAAAATTTCCCTTATATTTCTTCTTCTAGTCAGTCCAAACATCAATCTTATGCTTAGAATGTTCATAATAGTTCTTGGTCTTTTGAATAACCTCCTCCAGAGTCTTGGGTTCATCAAATTCTATTATGTCTTAGTATGCATCTAATAACCCACCAATATAACTTTTTATCTTCATCTTCTCATCCTTAATATGATGTACATACCTCATTAGTTCCAAAAATATGATGGTATACTCAGGTGTCAACTATCTTATTTTTTGTTCATAGAATTCCTTGGCCCTACTGTCATAATATTTTTCGGATAGGTACTTCTCCCATAAGTACTTTTCAAACTTCCTCCAAGACAAATCCTTATATTCGATGTATTTTATGCTCTTGAGATCCTCCCACTATACATTAGCCTTTCCTTTTAGGCTGAAAATAGCCACCCTAGCCTTCATGTTCTCATAATATTCAAGCACCTTAAAGTACTTCTTCATCCCCAAGATCCAAGCCTCTGCATCTTCCTCTTTCTTCATCTCTACATCAAAGATAAGAGGTTTTTATTTCTTAAATTCTTCTTATGTGGGATTCATTCTTCTCTTCCTTTGATAATGATTTCTCTTAGTTGTATTTTCTAATGAGCTGTTAGGACTAGTTGATTCTCTTTCCAGAGTGTTGAGAAGAATTGTTCCTTCTTCTGCATGTCTTTGTCTTTTTCTCGACTGGGTTCCCTTTGCTCTATTAGTATCCAACTTATAATCTTGAATCTATGATGAAGTTTACTTGGGCTTGTACCTCTCATGGTGGCTGGTACCAAATTATTGTTGCCCCTGTCATTTCATATATAGTAAAATCTGTAATAACATAACATTATTCTTCTTTAACAATATTTTCATTATTTTTCTTGCAAGTTTTTATTTAAGCTCTCAGACTTCTAAGGGTCTCCATAAATTCAAGAGTGTACTCCTATTTCATCTTTCTAATTGCTTCTTCTTAAGAACTTGTTATACAAGAAAATGGCCTCCTCATCAGCTCAGAGGAGAAAGGTAGTTGGGCTGAAAGATTGATCAAGGTCATAGTCTTGTTTGTTGAGCTAACGCTCCCCAGGAACTAGAAAAAAGATTTATAATGCTCCTCAGCCATGAACCAGGGGCATTAGTCCCTAGGCTAACTCTCTATGTTGCCTTAGGGGTAGCGTTAGTAAGTTTTGGTGAGTTTCCATAGGTCAAAGGGGAAAGTTGACTGAATAATATCCCACCATTTACTCATATATCAGCTCGAAAAGCATGAAACATCCATATTTGACATGTTTGAGGATATTGCTATTTCTAACAGAGTCTAATGAAAAGGGAAAGAGCAATAAAGTATGGAAACATCCCAGCTTTTGCCAAAGGGAACTCATGAAAGAGATGGCAAGGCTTAGCCTCTCATTCTATATATTTGAGGCTTGGGGCATTGTGAAAGAGGTTGAAATAATTGAAAGGATTGCCTACTTACTGTCAAAGCTTTGCATGAGACATTGGTTCACCAAGATGTTAAGAAGAGAGAGAGAGAGAGGAGCTAGAGGAGTAAGGGAATCTTGATGCAACTAATGGTTGTAATCACTCTTTCCTATCATTAATATAGAACTGCAATTGTGTTGTCTACACCATGGTGTTGATGTTATGATTCATTTACATGTTTATGCAATACCATTGATTATGAGTAGCTTAGATATGTGTAGTTAGATATCCTTGTGTATTCTTGTTTTTATCATTAGGGTTATATGTTGTAGTATTACTTCTTGTCTTGTGTATGCGCAGGTTTTGATCTAGGAGCTAGTTGAGAAGTATTCCACTCTGCTACATTGGGTTCTCCAACAACACTACACCAAGATCTGAGGTAAAAGTATTCCCTCCTACTTTGATTATCATTTCATTTATATGGATATGTACATGTCTCTTTGTGCCAGCTTCAACTAATCTGATATGTATGCTAAGGATCCCGGGAAGATCCTTGAGGGTATTTCCACCACAATCACTCGTGCATTAATCCATATAATAGAACTGGCGACTCCGCTGGGGAATATACTTAGTTCCTGATTTTCTCCTACCAATTTCCCAGATCTCTCTTTCTTCCGAGCCCTCCTGTACTTCTTGCTTCCCTTTCTGACCACTCAAGACTATTCAACACCCTCCTCATTGTGCTCAGCTTTTGATCTGATCCCAAAAGATTTCTTTTAGAGATTTTACCTCCCTAATGCACCCTAGCAGTGTAACCAGAGGTTTATAACGCTCTACTGGCTTGTAGACAAGGCGTTAGTGCAGTCACTAACTCTTTGTGTCCTCTTCTGAAGTGCATTAGCCAGCCAAATATTGAGAAATAGCCAATTCTGTGAACTCCTGGGTTGGGGAAGCTGCCTGTAGTCTGATCAAGGATTTATAGTTGTGCATGTTTCTTTGGTTGCTTGTTTCCTGAGAATTTTTTATTTTTAGGAAAATATTTTAACTGCTTATGTTTGTCAAGAAAAAAATACAAAATTTTTACAATTTTTCTGCTTAGTTGGTTAGATTATGCATTTATTTAGTTTTAAAAGTTGTTAGAGAGCATTGCATATCTACAAGTTGTGCTTTTGTTTTATTGTACTGGATGCATAGTACAAATTGATGTATAAATGATCCTCTCCTTGTAGAAATAAATCATTCATCGAAGTGAAATTAAAAGCATTTTCTACATGGTTTGTGTCAGAGTCCTACAAAACTCCATACATCAACACCCATTCCAAAGACATTAACAAAGTACTTTTAAAATTTATCTCGTAATAAAATCAATCAGCAACTCTTTTTTGAGTAAACACACATATTAGTCTAGGTTAGGATCTTGGGTTAGGCAGCTGTGAGTTAACTGCCAAAGATCGTAAAATCGAGAGTAGTGTTGTTCAGGAGGGAAAATCCTACTTCACTCACACTATCCGAGACCACTCCAGTCAAAGAGGAGCTAAATGTGAGACAACATTGGAATGTCAAAGAAGGTAGCCCGCCTTTGATTACATCTCCTTTGGATATTTCGTGTATCAGAGATCCCTTCAGGGATATCGGAGCTGAGTTGGGGACTCTGGTTTCCTGCCTACACAGCGTACTGTTTCTGACCATGCCCCCCCAGTAGTGTCTGTGATTTGAGGTAACCATAGTGGCCATAATTTTTAGGGATGAACATAAGGTGATTGCGGTGGGCTGCCCTGGTACCTAAACAGACGAACCTACTTTGTCTTTGATTTTTGGGAGGGTGCTCATCTTCATGAGAGTACTTGGCCCCTTAATCTGAGGTTCGAGTGAAGATCAAGAGTAATTGTAACTGTACATTTGGCTATCTCTCTTTTTAATCCATTGCGATACTAAGTTTCATCTCCAACAAATGGTGGTTGTCAAACATAGTCATATCCCCTGCTTGTTGATTGACCTTTTAGAGTATTTTTTATTTTTTAGGTGCTAGTTTGTTATCACTGAGACTATAGTAAATATCACTATAATTTTTTTAATAAAATATATTGGTCACCATGGCTACATATGACCCTCGTCGTCAATATATGCAACAACAAGGTCTTCCTCTATAGATTGTGGAGGATCTGCTGAGCCTCGGTGAGCCGGATTACCCATCTTCAGGTAATCAGCCTCCAATATATAACACTGAATCAGCCAATACATCCCAAGACTGAATACTACTAGAAGATTTCTTTACTGAAGTTTCAAACCTCCTTATAATCCTCCTATCACTGATCTATTGGGACCGTTATTCATTCAAGTTGCACCTATACCTGCCATGTCTTCCACTTTACCTACACCCACCATTCCGTCGAGGATTAACAGGTTGTGGGCTTTTGTGGACAAGTTTGTTCCACCTCCAGTTCCCCAGTCGATAGTCAATACTACACCACTAACCATGAACCATTCTATCCAAACTATGCCAGGTTTGAGCACCATAGTTACACCCAATATGAGTGGAACCCAGTACAAGCCGGTCTTGCCTCTTTTGTGTCAGCTCTTGGACCTTCGACAAGCGCTCCAAATAGCGCGGTTAGCATGGGTCCCTTCAGCAACCCCTTTGGCTGGAATCCTTTGTTTAGTTCAAACCCTTAGGTTCAAATCCCAGGGGGCACCATTCCCAACATGCACATACCGACAGGGGGCATTATAATTCCCCCTCAATTTATAGGACAAACTGGACAATCATTTATTGACATGAATCCTCCACATGTTAGTCAAGTGCTGACGACCAACTATGTGGCTGGAGGGATCCCTCAACCCAGTCTCTCTAAATCCATTTGGGCACCCCATTATCAACCTTAATTGAGTCAAGGGGGAAATTATTATCCTGGGGGAAATTAATCTTATATCACCCAACCTAACAACCCATATGGACAACAACAATATATGATTGTTCCTCAAGGAAAATATTATTCAACAAATCCTATGTATAATGTTGGGAACAATATGATGGGCAGACTGCAAGGACCCTCAAGTCATTCGTTATCACCCTGGTTAGAATCGGGGGCACCAAACGTTTTGCCTTTTTTGGCAACACTCAACATCCCCGAACTATACAAAGTGACCAATGACCCCATCTACCATAACTTACATTGGCCTCCAATCCCACACAAAATTCCTACCGACATCCCAAAGTTTGAAGGCAAACAAGGGAAGGATCTGGGTACACATATCACCACCTATCATCTATGGTGTGTATCAAACTCCATGGTGGACGATAGTAACCGACTTCGGATTTTCTGCTGCACCCTTACTGACAATGACACCAAGTGGTACATTGAGTTACCACACACGTCAATTAATACCTTTGGGGCCTTGGAGATGGAATTTTTAAAGCACTTTCAGTTACCCATCCGCTATGAAATTGGGATGGAACTCCTTACTACTTTACGCCGAGACACCTCCACCCACATCTCCGATCACATTCATGAATGGAGAAGTAGGCAAAGGCTAGTCAAAGCACCCCTTTCAGATTACCTATTAGCATATTGGTTCTGTAAATCTCTTCTTCCCCAAATCACCAAGGAAGTTTCCTTGGGTGGTGCAGTCACTGAAGACCAATCCATTCATCATGCCCAACACTTAGATTTTATTTATTCACAGTCTGGAAATTTATACAATTTAATCCTTAATGCCCCCAAAACTTCCAATGCTCCCGCTACTTAGCAACCCAGTGCGCATGCTGATGGTATTATTGGTGATACCTCTGGGTCTACTATAAAACAACTTAGCGGACACATTGCCCAGTTGTCTATGGATCTCGCTACCTAATCGGTTGCTCTTCCTACTACTGCGATAAACTCTATGCAGTCTACACAAATATCTAGCGGTAAGAATAAGAATAATAATAAAAAGACCGCTCCTTCTGAAGAGCAGCCAACTAAGCAATCCAACCCAGAGCAGAAAGCTGCTGCGACAACTGATAGCGGAAAGGACAAAGCTGTCAAGTTCCGTTGCAAAATCTATGCGGAAGACCATATGACACATCGTTGTCTGCGCCTCAAAGAATGCACAGATCTTCTTGCTCAAAAGGACATTGTTCAAACCCCTGTGGTCCTAAACAACCCTTTCCCCACTCAGCAGAAACAACATCTTATTTCAAACTCGCCTCAACTCCCGCAAGGGGGAAAAAATTGTTCACAACATCCTTCTACTGGTGAAGGACCGTCTACCATTTGCACTTTTGAAATGGTCGATCTTCAAACTCGAGCCAAAACTTATGGAGTTCTAGTTGCTAACGCTCAAGGCGTTGCCTTGAGTTCAAACCCACTGCCACCCAACAAACTTCATATCGAAATGCCAATTGTTGATCTTGTAATTCACCCCCCAAAAGGGGCACTTCATTGCTCAACACCTAATACATTTGCACGTGCTACCCATAACTACAATATTGTAGAAGATTTGGTGCAAGCACCATCATCTATGTCTACACTCGAAATATTCCAAATTTGTCCAGAACAAAGGAAAGCTCTGCTTTCGACTATTGGTGCGGTTGACCCTCATGATTCCATGCTAGAAATATTTGACATGGAGAAATTTAAACCTCCCCTGTCACACTGGCTTTCATTTCAGGTGCAAATTTTTTCGAAAGGACGAGGGGTACATAGAACTATCATTGATGAAGGCGCTTTGACCTGCATCATGTCCACTTCATGTTGGCTTGCCTTCAGTTCTCCAACCCTATCCTCGCCATCGAATTTGCTTGAAGCATTCGATGGCCATAAATTCATCCCAAAAGGTTACCTTGCTAGCTACCCCATCACTCTGAGTGGGAAAGCGGTAATGGTGGACATTGAAGTCGTAGATCATAAACTTGACTATAATTTGCTTTTGGGTCGTAGTTGGACTTATGCCATGACTACCATTGTGTCTTCAGTTTTCCGCCTCATCCTCTTTCCATTGGATGGGAGAATTGTCACAGTGGACCAGTTGTCCTTTTGCATCCCAGATTACTCCCCATTGCCTTGCGGCACTATACCTTTAGTGGGTGGCATACCTGACTCTTATGTCAGTATTGGTACTGGTCTATTGAAGGGTTCTTCTGTGATGGGTTGATTTCCTCTCCCATCGCTCGAGGTTCCACAGATGATTTATATGGTCTCTACCATTCCTCATAACCCAACCGATCCCTAGATCCTCCCGGCCCCTTCAGACATTGACTCTTATGGAGAAAAAATGTTGTTGTCACCAGTTGAACTATCTTATCAAGCCATTCAATCTACATCAGTTTCTCTTGTCACTTTGGTCAAGACCAATGGTACCATCTCCTCTCCCATAACGACTCCCTTTAATGATCTCCTTAATGAAGTCTTATCGACGAATGAAGCTATTTGAGAGATCTTGTCTTTAGAGGAGCAACCTTGGGAAAAATTTCCCATCATGGCTCCTTCTAATGATCTCCTCGATGAAGTTCCACCTATGGACGAAGATATTTGAGAGATCATGTGTTTAGAGGAGCGACCTTGGGAAGTATCTCATCATCACGCTTTGATATCTGATTCAAACGCGACAACTCTAAAACTCCTACCTTTTGAATCACCTGAGATTGTTCCCTCGATTTATATGATTGTCTAAACTATGGATTCAAAAGGGAACTTGGGAAATATTTTAAATATTGTGCCCATCACTATCTTAGTCAAAACAGGTATCGTGGAAAGCATTCAGATTGGAGCTAACTGCACTCCTGAGGAAATTGCAAGCTTCATCTCCCCTTTTAAGAACTTCCGCGACGTTTTCACTTGGTCTTATGAGGAAATCATGGAATAAACCCTTCTATTGTCAAGAATTATATCAAGAAGCTCCAAGACATTTTTTTTATGGTATTTTTCTTGCTCGTTAATCCGAAAAACCTCGAGTCTACTTCTTTGGGCTCGTTAAACTACTACAAAGAAGATATGAGTGTGTTCGTTTTTAGGACTTTTTCTCGCTCTTGAACTGAAAAATCCCCGAGTTACTTCTCTAGGCTCGTTAAAATCTTATGAAGAAGATCTGAGCAACTCTTTTTCTCTCTTTTTCTAGCTCATTAAATTGAAAAAGATAGTATGAGCATTCTTTTTAGGGAAATTTTCTTGCTCATAAAATTGAAAAAACTCCAAGTTACTTTATCAGCATCGTTAAAAACTTATGAAGAAGCTCTAGGCATTCTTTTTAGGAACATTTTCTCGCTCATAAAATTGAAAAAACCCCGAGTTTTCGTCATCGAGCTCATAAAAATCCTACGATGACGATATGAGCGCTTTCTTTTTTGGGACTCTTTCTTGCTCTTAAATTGAAAATTCCCCAAGTACGAAGAAGGTACGAGCAGTTCTTTTATCTATTTTTACTTACTCATTAAACTGAAAAAGATACCTTGAGTTTTCTTCATTTGAATATTTAAAATTTGATGAAGATCTACTGAGTTTGTCTTCGTGTGACTCATTAAAATTTCACGAAGAATATCGAGTTTACTATGTCTCCTCGTGCTCATAAAAAAATGAGGAAAACTTCTATTGAGCGTTGATCACCTTATCTCAACTCAATAGACTAACTTACAGAAAAGGAACTTTGTTGGGGATACTATTAAACCTTCATCCCACCAGGTTAACAACTATGACAAACGGAGCCCCCTGGAGTTGCTCTTTACAATCTTTTCAGACTCTCTAAATATGAATAGACCACTGAGTTTATCCATTTGGACTCGTTAAATTTAATCAGATGAGGAAAATTGGAAACCACAATTGCTTTGTGCCTCTATTTGGAAACATTTTTTGGTAGTAGTCGTTCCCTTGAACATGGCGCTCCCTCAGAACAACCTCCTTTGTCGACCTCTCAAAAGAACCTTACCATCCTATGAGTTTAGCCTATATACTCCGATGTTCCTACATCCCTGTATCCTAATACTATTTCGTGTTCATGAGTCTAGAGATGCTTGGTTAAAACTTTGTGTCGTACCGTCTATTGTTCAAGGGATCCCTTTATCCTCTTTTTCCTATATCAACCATCAATCATATACTTCCATCATGCCCTATGTTGGTTTGACCCATTGCTCAAAATTTATCTTCAAAAAACAATCATTCCTCTCTCGTTTCGTGTCGACTGATGTAGGACACATTATTGCCTACCTTTCGACAGGTCTCTTCCTATCGACTTCAACACTCTATCTAGGAAGCAGATCCAGAAACATATCAGTGCGTTGGAACTTGCAGACATTAGTGGTAGGTTACCTTGTGTTTGATTAGGGGTTTTCATTATTGGCTCATGGTTGAATGATTCTACGAGTGTACGACAACAACATCATTATTCACACTCACTAGATTGTAATGCACATCTTGGAGACCATCATCATTATCGATGGCCATCATCGCTTGTATTAACAATTTTCATTATTGACTGGTAATCAGATGATTTCGTACATGTTCGGCCTCAATGCATTTATTGACATGTCTCGAAATATGTTGTTAAGAAGAAACGACGATCAAGACCTTGGGTAGAGGATTACATCACTCAGCCTTGTTTTCTCTCCCAAGTTGTGTATATTATTTTTTGGAGATAGCTTGTCAGGATGATCCTATTATGACACAAGTTTTGCATTGTGCTTATCGTGGACATGATCGTCATATCTCTTTGTTGAGAAATCACTCTCACATAGCTACTGAGCGTGCGAATGCCTGACTCAGGACATGATTTTATATTTTAACATATGTGGTTGTATCAAGTTTCTCGTAGTCCCAAAGCTCTGATCCTCTCTCTCTTTTTTCCAACACGACAATTCTAAAGTATTTCAACCATCATCTTTGTCTCTAATCTCACACTCTAGGGGGCATCTATTATACAGGAAAATGACCTCCTCATAAGCTCAGAGGAGAAAGGAAGTTTGACTGAAATATTGACCAAGTTCACAGTCTTGTTTGCCAAGGTAATGCTCCCTAGGAACTAGCGAGAAGATTTATAATGCTCCTCAGCCATGAACCAAGGGCATTAATCCCTAAGGTAACCCTCTGTGTTGCCTTAGGGGCAACATTAGTTAGCTTTGGTGAGTTTCCAGAGGTCAAAGGAGTGGGTTTTCTGAATAATATCCCACTATTTACTCATATGTCAACCCCAAAAGCAGGAAACATCCAGATTCGACCTGTTTGAGGATATTGCTATTTCTAATGGAGTCTAATGAAAAGGGAAAGTGCAATAAATCATGGAAACATCCCAACTTTTTTGAAAGGGATCTCATGAAACAGTTGGCAAGGTTTAGCCTCTCATTCTATATATTTGAGGCTTGGGGCATTGTTAAAGAGGTCGAAAGAATTGAAAGGATTGCCTACTTACTTACGAATCTTTGCATGAGACATTGGTTCACTAAGAGGCTAAGAAGAGAGAGAGAGAGGAGTTGGAGGAGTAAGGGAATCTTGATGCAACTGATGGTTGTAATCACTCTTTCCTGTCAATAATATAGAATTGCAATTGTGTTGTCTACTCCATGGTGTTGTTGTTATGACTCATTTACATGTTTATGCAATACCATTGATTATGAGTAGCTTAGATATGTGTAGTTAGATATCCTTATGTATTTTTGTTTTGATTATCAGGGTTATATGTTGTAGTATTACTTATCATCTTGTCTATGTGCATGTATTGATTTAGGAGCTAGTTGAGAGGTCTTCCACTCCGCTACATTGGGTTCTCCAGAAACACTGTGTTGAAAATAGCAACAAGAAGTGATAAAAATGGAATCCAGATATTCCAATTTTAATTTGTCCTTGAATTAAAATTGTGAATTAAAATCGAATTTAGTCTTACCAGTACTTGAAAATAATTAATTAAGTTATTTTGACTTAATTAGTTGGAGAAATTCAAGTTAGAAGTATTTCTTAAGTCATGCAACAGTTATCCCTTAAATTAAAGAGATTATCCCTTATTTAAGGACATAAGGTTGAGTTATATTTGAGTTGTAATTAGTTAGCTCAGTTTACTGAGTTAAGTCTAGTTAAATTAGTTCCAAACTATTTGAGAAACTAATTGTGAGTTATCAGTCAGTTGATGCATGCATGCACTCAACTAGTGTACTCCAGATAACTGAAGATTCCCTCATTAGGAACTCATGCATGTCTATTCTGAGAAAGATCCAGTTGAGATTAAAGACAAGGATAATGTAATATCAGTTGCATGTGTTTTCCTATAAAGGAAACTCATGCATGCAGTCAAGGTAAGGTTCCTTGAGGATTGCGCGATTTTACAGTGTGTTAGAGCAATGTTCCACTTGGTGAGGTGAGAATCATCCACTAGGAAAAATGCAAGGAAATAGGAGCTTGGAGGGTAGAGGAGAAGGCTTGTGAGAAGCCAGGATTGCCTGTGAGAATTTGTGAGGATTGTACTGAGAGCTGGCTAGCTATGAGAGCTAAGGCTTTGTATAATCTCTATGTATTTCCACCTTATATGAGAATACAGGTAATGGGGTTTTTAGTTGAGGCTTTCCCCAAAGTATTTTCATGTGTATTGTGCATAAATTCTTCTTCTTCTGGTTATATGTGTTCAACTTGATCTTGCTCAATATTTAAGCTTTCGCAAATTGCTTAATAATAGAAGTAGGTTATAGTATTTTGCTTTGGTTATATTGCATTATCGGGTTAATCTACAATCAAATTTTCTACATGATCTTAGTACGAGATTTGTAGAGAATTTGTAGAATTTCTACATGGTATCGGAGTCGAGTTTATCGGAGTTGTGAAGAGTATATGGAGAAGATAATTCGAAGTTTGAAGTTCGGGGTTGTAGGTGCAAATCGAATTCATATCATATTTCAATTGAGATGGGTCATTATGTGACTAATTGCCCATTGAAGAAGTTCAAGAAGGGATCCTCGGAAGGATCGGAAGGTGAGGCATTAGCCTCTCAGTTCGAAATGGACTTTACTCTCATCGCATGCATAGTGTCATCGATGATGGGTTGTGTTTGGTATCTTGACAATGGAGCCTCATTCCACATGACCTACGATAAAAGTTTATTCAGTACCTTGGAGGAGGAAGACCTCAAGATGCGCATAGAGATGGGTGATGATGGAAAGTATAGTGTTTCAGGAGTGGGCATGGTTGCTTTTCAGAGGGAGCATGAAGCTACTATCACCTTGACAGATGTGAAGTATGTGCCTGGACTGAAGAAGAACTTGGTATCGGTCACGATGTTGGAGGACAAAGGTTACGATGTTGTCTTTAATAAGGGAAAGGTTTTCCTTAGACACATCACCACGAGATAGGTGAAACAGATCGGTTCATGTGTTAAGAACCTGTATGCTCTTGAGGTTCAAGATGCATGCAAAACCTTGAGGAGCAAGGCAAATGTTAGAGACTTGGTGGTTGATAGGGAGAGTAAATTACCTCTCAACATGCAGCCCTAGAAGAAGTCTCAGACAATTGTGGAGAAGCCACAATTGGAGAAGCAGAGAGGAGACCGAGTGAAGAGATCCACTCATGGAGATATCTCCATTAAGAGGGAATTCCGATCCAAGTGGGCAAAGGGATCACATGCAGCCATACCTCCAGGTGTGAGGTGGGGCGATGTGAAGTGATAGTTCCAAGAAGGCTGAAATTGGGCAGGGTCCATTGAGAGGTTTTATCTCATGGATTGTACCTTGCTACGGGAGCCCAAAGTACATAGTAGTGGGAGGAATCAGTGGGATTGATACAGTTAGAGATCAAAGTGACAGAGGCTAGAGTAGTTAGATATTGAAGAGCGCAGAGGAGGATTGACAACAGTGTAGAAAGGTAGAGTCAATAGAAGCGCAAAGTTTTTAGTTGACAAAGGCAATAGCAGTCCGAGACTTTGATGACAGATGCATCATACTGATTCAGGTTGGATGTTTTTTTTTTTTTTTTGGTTTCTGGAGTTGCTGGAGCAACAACACTAGAGAGAAGTGCTGCATGCATAACATTCCAAAGGTTCACGATTGGGGTCGAGTTTAATTCCTTTCTTGTTGAGAGGGAGTGTTGAAAATAGCAACAAGAAATGATAAAAATAGAATCCAGATATTCCAATTTTAATTTGTCCTTGAACTAAAATTGAATTTAGTCTCTTACTAGCTACTTGAAAATAATTAAGTTATTTTGACTTAATCAGTTGGATAAATTCAGGTTAGAAGTCTTCCTAAAGTCATGCAACAGTTATCCCTTCAATTAAGGAGCTTATCCCTTAATTAAGGAGATAATGTTGAGTTATATTTGAGTTGTAATTAGTTAGCTCAGTTTACTGAGTTAAGTCCAGTTAAATTAGTTCCAAACTATTTGAGGAACTAATTGTCAGTTATCAGTTAGTTGATGCATGTATGCATTCAACCAATGTACTCTAGATAACTGAAGATTCCCTCATCAGAAATTCATGCATGTCTATTCTAAGAAAGACCCAATTGAGATTAAAGACAAGGACAATGTACTATCAGTTGCATGTGTTTTCCTATAATGGAAACTCGTGCATGCAGTCATGGTAAGGTTCCTTGAGGATTGCATAGTTTTATAGTGTGTTAGAGTAGTGTTCCACTTGGTGAGGTGAGAATCATCCACTAGGAACAACACAAGGAAATAGGAGCTTAGAGGGCAGAGGAGAAGGCTTGTGAGAAGCTAGGATTGCCTGTGAGCATCTGTGAGGATTGTACTAAGAGCTGGCTAGCTATGAGAGCTAAGGCTTTGTATAATCTCTATGTATTTCCACCTTGTATGATAATACAAATAGTGGGGTTTTTAGCTGAGGCTTACCCCAAATTATTTTCATGTGTATTGTGCATTGATTCTTCTTCTTCTGGTTATATGTGTTCAATGATCTTGCTCAATCTTTAAGCTTCCACAAATTGCTTGATAGTAGAAGTAGGTTATAGTATTTTGCTTTGGCTATATTGCATTATCGGGTTAATCTACAATCAAATTTTCTACATGATCTTAGTACGATATTTGTAGAGAATTTGCAGAATTTCTACACATTTTACCAAGATCTAAGGTAAAACTCTTCCCTCCTACTTTGATTATCATTTCATTTATATGGATATGTACATGTCTCTTTGTGCCAGCTGCAGCTAGTTTGATCTGTCTGCCAAGGATCCCGGGAAGATCCTTGAGGGTATTTCCACCATAATAACCAGTGCATTAATCCCTATAGAAAACCATGTTGAGATATGTTCGTACCATACTACTATAATCTATTGTTCATATTTTCACATTCTTGTTGTAGCCTAATGTATGCCTATATGCCATTACATACACACAACTGCTAACCAACAAAAAATAAAAAGGAAAAATAAGCACTAATATCCATCACCTTGGCTTATTTTAAGGTGAGGTTATCTATGACAACAAATCTTGGTCAATACAAAGATAAAACATTAAATCAATAGTTTTTCCACAAATCATTACATCAACCACAACAATACACTTATGTAAACAAGAAGGGAACTTTAGTAGTTCCAACATTAATCTTGGTGTGTGCATGTGATCCTTTCTATGTCCAATGTGTGAATCAAGCTCTACTACCACTTTTTAACACACCCTCTCATCCCCTTGATTTATTCTCAGGAAATGGAAGGTGTTACATCAAGATAAATTGACTTCCATGGTCTCATTATGGAAATGGATCTCAAAAATCCTCAATTTTCAACTTTCTCAAAATCCAAAAAAAAATACCACCATCGCAACCAAATTTTCAAGAGCTTTCTGACAATATAAATTTTACCTCAATTCGATATCTAGGTCAAAATTTATGAGCATTTTAATGTTTAAGCATTAAAACCCCACAACATAGGGAAGGGATTTCCACATGGCACCCACTTCACACCCTCATAGTGCCATGTCACCCCTTGGTGCTAATGCATCTTTAGTTAAACTTATGTGGCTCCAACCATGTTAGTTAATGACGTGATTCCACAAGAATGACCTCTTAACACATTTTGTGAACAATTCCCATTACAATGATTTTTTGGGACTTCTTACCCCCTATTGTGAACATGATATCATATACGAAAAATCCACAAACCCCAAATCTATTTGGGTGTGGGCCCACCTTTTGGTCTTTAGACCATTCAAGATGTTAAATATACTTTTCACTCTCTAAGGTTGAACCCCCAAACTCCCAAACTTAATTGTGCCTAAGCCCACATTTGGGACTTTGGGCCATTCAAGTCATTAACTATGAAAACCAACCCCAAACTTTTAAATCCTTGGTTTGGGTTGGACCCCACTGTGGGTGTGCCCATTAGTCATTATAAATTTATACTAGTGTAATTTTATATATAAAAAATGTATGCCTCAAAGGGCTTGGCACTAATGAAATATGATTAGAATCATTGGATTATTTTGTTCTCAAGCCTTCCCTATTACATCCTCTTCGATAAGAAGAAGTAAGTTATAAATAAATAAGAGCTTTAGGGCTTCCCCTAGATTCAGCCCATGAGAGTAAAACAATAGAGCTCGAGTCCATTTTCCATTACATTTAGGGGCAAGGGATTTATACCCAATATAAATGCACTTAATACTGCATGAATTTTAACGCTTCTCAACAAATCATTATTAGGTAGAGCGCACAAAGGAAAGCAAACATACAGGGTAATTAAATACTTGTAAGAGCGTAGTTATATAACATGTATTAACACACATTAAACCAAGACCTTAGCATATTATAATAGTATTAAACGAGTCCAATAGTCTTCGAATTTAGCATGCAATCAAAGTATGAAAACGATTTAGAATTACTAAGCCCTACATGGCCACATGAAACATATTATCTTTGTGCATAAAATGTCAAGGAAACTTTCTTACAATTACAAGGAAGAATACTGATTTAAAATTCATAACACATTCATGGTAGTTTTAGGCTTGTTGCATTCATGCATTAGTATCCTACAACCATGCAAGATTAATACTGAGCTATATTACATTACATTCGTAAAGAAACATTCAACATGTTCACAACTCAATCTTTTTTAACACTTATTTGAAAGTATGTATAATGATGAATGAAACTGAAGGCGAGACTTTGATTTTCCACCCAACCATAGACTAATTGCAGCCAATATTAGTTGCAACTATCACCCTCGAGCCATATCCACGATCTAAGGGGATTTCCTTCAACTCAGCTTTAGGAGTATGTGAATTTTATATACACAAATGGTTTATTATATAGGCAAGCACCATAGGAATTTCACACATTTGGGTGGTTTATCAACTATGGAAAGCACTCTGAAAGTGGTTTATCAACTTGATAACAAGCAGTCTGGGTGGTTTATCAACCCTCTCATCAAACACCCTATTTCCTTGTGTTCTATCAGCTCTTCAACAAGAAACTTGAGTGGTTTATCTTCATTCTAGCAAACGCCCATCACCCATTTCCTCAAACATTTCCTTGATCTTGTCCAAGCTTGGAAGCAGACACTGTTACACAACATTTTGTCACTGTCCTTGTACTCCCCTTCTACGATCCTGGAGGACCTCTACAGTGTACCCGACATGCTTTCCCACCATGAAGAAACTCCTACCTCTACAGTGTACCCGACATGCTTTCCCACCATGAAGAAACTCCTAGTATGTCCCTCTTCATTAGCAGAATAATTCCCCTTTGCATCATTTCCAAAGAATCTTCCTTCTATCCAAATTTACAAGACCGACGCTACTGACCAATTTTCTCCTCGTGCTGATTTATAGAGGTTAAAACTAACCCTTGTGCCAATCAAATCGACTGAGCCCTTTTCCAGTCGTGCTGATCTTCTTTTGGAAGGCTTTTTAAATAAGGATCCGAAGCTTCCATGTCTAGAAGCTTCGTAATAGAAGTCTGGCAGATGGTTGGGTCGGATAGAGCCGAGGAAATCAATTTGGGCTCCTTTCCCTTGTTAGGATGGAACAACCTCAAGAGATAAGACCTTCTCCCATGATGAAAGGAACCATCTCCCATCCATCCAAGCTATATAAACCTCTCTTTTTCCCAAGCAAAAGCTAGTTGGAGTTTTGGAGAAAGTGTGAATAACCAACAAGTCATTTATAGCTTATAGTTTTCTAGTATGTGTTTGAGGGAGAATAGTGTGATTTTGGTTTGGTTTGAGACTAGAGCGAAAGAGGCCTTAAACTTCCATTTGTAGGGGCTATCCATGAAGTGCTAGCAGAAGTGTGGGAACTTGGATACATCGGAGGAGACCGACAGCGTCAAGGCACCGATTGTAATCTCTTTCTGATTTATATTAATGCAACTATTGATTGATTTCTTACATGAAGTGTCATTTTACATCTTTATGGCTTAATGTTCCTTGACCTATTAAGTAGGCTGAATACAATATTGCATGTTGTCACGTTTGTTGTTGTTGTTGTTTTCTTGTTTCAGGTATTCGAAGGAAGGAAACAAAAGATAGCTGTAGTGAGGAATTAGGATCATCACGAAGCCAAATAACATTTTAAGAGGTAGGCCCTCTTAATTAATTCTAGCTTAAGGAGATTTTCCATAGATTGTTTGTTTTTGGCTAGACCCGCTCTCTCGGGCTAGAGGAATTGTTTGTGTCTAGACTGAGAATTTACCTGCACCAAAAATTGGCAACTCTGTTGGGGAGCCAATCGTTCTGTTTGATTGATTATCATTTTATGGTTTTGTGTGAACTTTTCTAGTATCATCATTTTCCTTTAGTGTTCTTAGCTTTGCCTGGATTACTACTCTGAGCCTGAAATTTACAGTGGAAAGTCTGGTCTTAGCCTTTGAATTTTTTTTATTTTTTCCTTGAAGCCTTGATTAGTGCGTTTATTTTTTTGACAGTCGCACCGATCAACGCGAGTTTCTAAAAAATAGTCGCACCCACCCCCTTATGGCATGTGTTGTCAGTTAGGAAGTCGCGTAGATTCCTATAGGTGAGATCAAGGTTTACCCTAGATCATAGCCAATGTGTCTTGCCCTTCTAATTTCTATCTCTCAGCTTGTTTTGACTGTGTTCTCCCTGACTGGAAAGCTTCATTAGCTTGGTTTGTGTGCTTCTTTGGTTTAACCCACCCTCTGATGTGTTAAGTCTGGCCCTATGGGAAGTTCTTTTTTATTTTTTCTTTGAATCCCTCAATCAACGCTACTTTTAGCCTGGCTAGTTGGACTGATCAACCCATCAACGCTAATTGTAGTCTGGCCAGTCATGTCGGTCATGCCGATCAGCGCTAGTTGTCAGTTAGGCAGTCGTGCCGGTCTCTGAGTTAAGAAAAAATCAGAATTTCTCCCATTCCAGTGCTAGTGTGTCTTGACCCTCAAACTCTCTTCTTCCGCCCAGAAGTGACTAGGATGCTTTGTTTGTTGGTTTTGATTGACTAATTGGATTGAAGTTTCATTGCTTGATTTTTTCAGTTTTTGGGATGGTATGACCCTAGGGCATCTAGATCAATTATCATTCATTTGTTTGCTTACTAATTGTGTCAAGTTTCTGATTTACTGCTTCATTTAATCCATCTTTCAGTCGCAACATCTTCATTGCTTCATTTTCAATTGAATGAGTGAAAGTGTCTTGTTTGTTCTCTTATTTCGAGTGTCTTTTTTCTCGTTCTGAGCATATATTACATTGCTTGGTTTGTCAATTGAAGCATTTAAGTGTTTGGTTTGTTCGATTCAGGGAAAAAGTTGCTTTTAGTTTCATTTATCATGCTTTGGATTTGATCGATGCTTGTTTGTTCGAAATAATTGTGAAATTTTTCATTAAAGTGCTTTATGTGAAAGATTCATTTTGCATTTTATGAAAAGAAGAACATCATTCTAGTTTACTTAAGCAAAAAGATTGCATTAGTAGCATTATTGAGAAGCTAGAATTGCATCATCATAAGCATTGGAAATTAAATGAAACTTCTTTTGTTGTTAAGGGAAGATTAAGTGCATTTAGGACATGTATTAGTGAAAGTTTTCATTCTTTGATTATTGCATTTATTGTGTGCTCTCTATCCCTCAATTAGTGTTAACTTTCATCGAGGAAATATCTCTTTTCTCATATAGTTGCATGTAGGAGTTTTGTCAGATGACAACAGTAGGGCCTTGTAATTGAAACCTAATTCAAGATCAACCATTAAAATTTATTGAATTAACCTAAGGAAGCATTGATCCTTAATGCTCACATTTAATGGTCTAGGCTATAGACGTGTTCTGGCGTCTTTAAACCTAACAGTTGTTGTTCGCTTTGGCATTAGATAGCACTAGTATGTGTAACAGTCCAACATAAATATCTAATTAACTTTACTAATTAACATTAAATTTAAATCAGAGTGGCACTTACCTAGCCAAATAAACATGTAATTAATAAACTAAATTCAACTATGAATAGTGCTTACCTGTGGTAGAAGTAGGCTTACCGCAACAAGGTTTTGGGGACGACTCTCCACCCAACCATAGGCTCAATTGTGTAAGAATTCACTACAACTGGCCACCCCCGAGCCCTCAATCAACGTACTACTGCCAGTGACTCCTATGTCTAAAAACACTACTCTCCCAAGAGAATGAAAGATAGAATCTTGGAAAGATGGAATGCAGGCATGCCTCTCATCTTCCTCACCATCTATTAAATAGAACAAACATTGGATGGGAACCACATGCACACACTCCATGTGTCTACATGCGACTTTGATTTTTAGCTTTTTTGTTTTATTTTCTTCTTTTTCATAGCTTTACTGATTTTTTTATTGTTTTCTTTCTTTTATTTATTTTTATCCTTATTTAGAGCTTTAGGATAGTTATTACTATTTTTATTTTTATTATTTTTATTTAATTTCTTGTATTTTAAATATCATTTGTTATTTAACATTTATGATTTATGATTTTATTATTTATTACTAAGTGATTTATTATTTATATTATATTATTTATTTTTTTTGTATTATTTATTTATTATTTTTATTATTAAGGGGAGGGATATTACATACTCTCCCACTTTAAGGAACTTCGTCCCGAAGTTATGTTGAATTATGTATTATTTATTATTTTATTTACTTCATGTTGCCAACACCCTCTGCTGAACTAGTATAACCAGCAGGCATTGAAAGTCCCCAACACCCCAGGAAATCTCAAGGAATCTCTGTCTTTTTTTCCACTTTCGGCACCAGGCTAAGCTTGACCCGGTCTGTATCCTAGTCCAAGGCTGGCCCCAAGGCTCGCCCCTGACTCAAACCTCATCTGCCCCAAGGCAGGCATCCGGTCCGGTACTCAATGACCCGGGCATATCGCAAGACTGGCCCACTCCCTCCACAACTACTAAGGCGCATAGCCCCAAGCATCGAAGTCCTTTACATCCCTTCCAGAATTCGTCATCCCAATCCAATAACAGGCACCTAGCCTAGAACATCAGGCACTTGGCCTCCTCAAGATGGTCCCATATCTCTTCAAGAGCTATCCCTCAAGAGCTATAGACAAGAAAAAGGAACCACTGGCATATGTAGTGTTAATTGAGTTTTGTCCCCAGCGCATATGTTGTTACTTATTCTCCCTCGTGCGTATGGGCTTGCACGAGATCATCAAATAAACCGGCCCTCTCGGCCCATTTGTGGAGTTCTATGAATCATCCCACTCAACATGAAACCAATGCATTAACCATACCATCATAGTATCATAGGAAATAATCCACCTGCCAAGTCTTGCAGATACATGTAATCAATGCAAAATTAAATTTATGAGAAGATCATATTGAGAGAGTCGTGTTCTTGCAATAATAGACCAGAGAAATGCCAAGCAACTGCTATCGCTAAAGGAAAATGAGAACAACAATCCAACCCAATTAGTGAATAGTATGATCAACATTCAAGGAATGTTATCTCTATGTTTTTAGATCGAATTGAACAGTAAAATAATGAACAGATGCTAGTGAAACGATGATCATCTAAAGGTACTAAGATATCAGAGTTTATCCATTGTGAATTGGAACAGATATCACTATTTTAGAGCACTTTAATTGGTGACAAATTTCAACTTCAATTATCCAAGTACTTCAAAAACTGTGTTGTAAAATGAACTAGTGGTGAGTAGTTACACCAACATTAAAGATTTGTTACAAAAAACATGCCAGTATACCATATCAATAGTGCAATCTTTCAGAGAATTATACATCGTCAATTATGGGTAGATGATCACCATCCAAGATTACAAGATTATATATTTTTCCAATGAATCAATGATTCATAACAAAACTATATACTTTTAATTAGGTGAGTCATTTAGAATTTCGCTTTGTTATATGGTTGTAATGGAGAGAACCGTTGTAGTTGATTATAGCACTTTTTATGTTTAGAAAATGATAAGAGGATGCAAGCACAAACAACTCAAGAAAATGAGATAGTGGTTTTACCATGTAATGAGATTCTAATGCGAATAGAGAACCAAAGAATCTGCTGTCTATAATGATGCATTAGAAAACCAATGAGGAACTAATGAATGCATCAAAATTTAAGTTATACCAACGTTATTTTGCTGTCAAGAATCCGATTGTTGTAGCTTATTACCAAGAATATACCAAATTGGATATCTAATTAAAGCAAAACTACAATGTGATGTGAGTCACTAGATGATCCAATCAATCCACTAATTCACTTCTCAAATGATCACTGAATGCAAGATAAGGAGTACTAATGATCTAGATTCAAGCTTAGTGCCGAATGCAAAGGTAATATATCACAGTAATGTCAAGATCAGACCTATATCCGACCTCTAAAAATATTAGATTTCTAACAGTGAAATCAAGTCACCCGCATATGCATGCAATGATAGCCAAAGACTGCAATCAGTCACTCAATATCAAGATTCATCACTGAAGAAAAATAAGAGCCAAAATACTTAGATTATTGTTGTGATAATTATGTAGTGAATTTTTAACCAGATAT
The DNA here is from genome assembly GCA_000404065.3 of Pinus taeda. Classification (NCBI taxonomy): domain Eukaryota; kingdom Viridiplantae; phylum Streptophyta; class Pinopsida; order Pinales; family Pinaceae; genus Pinus; species Pinus taeda. The sequence continues at coordinate 61,223 of APFE030407364.1, read as the reverse complement.
GTATTAACCATGCCAAATTTATTCACAAAGTTTTGAAGATTCTTGATTCATTTCAATCTACTGTTTGGTATATTTTTCCCCTACTGCATGCAATCAGACCATTGCCAAATTTGAAACTGTGTGATTGATCATGCAAATTACTAATTTTGTAGTATTAAAATTTAGAGAATTGTCTCAACATAAAATCAAAATTCCAATGAGTAAAGCTTAAGAATATTAGTGGTAGTATTGTTTTAAGAAGGTACTTGAATTCTGAAAGAAAATTCACCATGACTTCTGAAATTATATGTCACACCAATATTAAGTCTATAGATTCATGACCTTATGCGCTAGGATAAATTGAAATTATGTGCTGTAGAGTGAAATATTTTGAGTATTTGTTTAAGCAATCATAACTTATGTTAGAATAATTGAATGGATTGCTTTTAACAAAATAAATCGTTTAAACAAATTTATTGAATGTATCTTGAGATTCTTATGGCTATTAAATGATTACTCTAAGGAATTTTAAGAAATAACACAATCAAAGAAATATTCCACACCATAAAGAAGAGACACCGCCACCCGACCCAGAACTGGATCAGATGACTGGGAAGGTTATCCCTCCCCAACACAAAATAAAATCATTTTATTAATTATATGGCCTTCCTGCAAGCGCACCCGCGAAGGCAACACCATCCCTTAAATTACAATACATTTAGCCATATTAATTTCCCGGATAAGACATAAAATTGCCTGCATAAGACATAAGACATAAGATTGTAAGCTTGCGGCCATGGCTATGTGTGTTCCTGCAAATTCCATTGTTCCTTTTGACAACAATGTCGAGAAATCTGCACACACTATAAGATCAATAGTACCATTTACACAATCAATAGTACCATTTCCTCATCCAAGGTAGATAATTGTTCCTTCAACAAATTATATAGAACTGGTATTTGTTTATACTCGTTTATCCAAGTATTCACACTACTAGTACCGGAAGAAGAAATTATACCACAATTTTTTTTCACGGGTTGTTGTATTGAGGGGCAAAGATGGCAACAGAATTAGTCAAGATCAGATTGCTTCTAGAGGGCAGAAAGTTACTAGAGGTTAATGAAACACGCTGGTTAATATATATATGAAATCACATATATGATTAATAAAAATAAAAAAAATACAAAGAAAATCATTGGCATGTAATAAACAGTGAAAGAAAATGTACTTTCAATACCTGGATGGCTTATAAATCTTATCTCACCACCTATTAATTCAATCAAGCATCGGTTGATACCGAGGCCAATTCCTGTACCCCCATAAGTTCGAGATGTAGAGCTGTTTGCCTGCATAAATGAGGTGAAAACTCAATGTTGTGTGGGCAGAGGAATTCCAATTCTGGTATCCTCCACACTAACTGCAAGCTTTACAACATTTGTCAACCTTGCAATCCACCCTCTTCCATCAGATTCAGAAAATAATTCATCACTGTCAATTTCATGTAATTCCTTGAAGGATTCCCAATTGCTCTAGTATCTGCAACTTCAGGGTATTGGACAAACTGTAGTTATTTATTGTAGGATCCTCTCCAATTTTTTTATGGCCAACGTTTTTGGACATGACAATTGCTCAAAATGATGCAAAGGTCATTATTAGATTGCGCTCCTTTATCAAGATGACTTCAAGAAAATATGGGTATGCGGCTCCGAAAAATGCCACAATAGGAATGAAGTTGCTTGTGAAGAGATCCCAAAAGAATGAGTATGTCGGTGTGCGGTTGTGGATAATGCTGCATATACAGTATATTTATCTATGCACTATAAAAAAAGGTAGTGTTTAATATCAAATGAAACTACACATTTTGTGTTAAAATCTAAAATTCAACATTATAAGAGAAGTAATATTCTAGTTCACGAGCCAAAGAAAAGTATCTCAATTCTTACTATATTGACCAGCCACTGTTCAAACTAGCTACCCACACGTGCAACCCTTCAAAATACCTGCAAGTGAAAAATTGTTATGACCTTATAGCTAATATAAGGGACCGCTTGTGTAAGTAAATGGTATATCAGCTAGGGACTTGGCCCACGGGAGTGCGGAGTTAGAAATTAGTTAAATATGAGATTATTCTAGCCATTCAACCAATTGTATATGATCAGTCAATATCTGGAGTTATTGTTAGATATTCTTGTATTTCTTAGGAGTCATGCAACTAATCATTATTGTAATTCGCAGCTATGCTGACCATTTATATTTGGCACATTCAATGTTTATTGTGCTATTTTCGGGTAATTTTCAACTGATATCAGACTATGGTTGATTCTTGTACTGCAATTTAAAGGAGTACCTTGTTTTTCCATATAACTTTTTGTAGAAAATCCCAATTCTGTGGAAGAAGTTACGGGCATATTACGACATCAAAATATCAGCGGATTCAACATATAGAGTTCTAGGAGATATAGGAGAAGCAACATAACATTAATAGGTTAAATAGGAATTGAACTGCTGGCAGAGGTGTTTTTGAACACGTGACCTCCGCTTCCCAATACTAATGCCTTACCATTGAACCATATAAGAAGATTTTTAAAGAATGTATTAAAAGAAAAGAACACACTAATATTACTTGGAAAAAAAAAAAAACTAGATGCTTTTCCTAAAAAAATGAACTTTCAATTCCACCAAATTTACCTCTTACTGAACCATCAGGAAAAAAAAAAATTAGAATTCCAAGGTTAAATCACCTACTTGAAAAATCTAATAAACCTTTACAATAAGCACAAAAATCCATCAAACTTCTCAAAAAATATCAAAAGAGGCATCAATCAACCAAAACATCAATCGTTTTGGTTCAACAACTTGAAACTGTAGTTCAAATCAAGTTTCACAATTCTTAATAGTAATGAAAAAAATCACTAGTAGCAAAATAATGATAGCTAGGTCTCGCCGGTTCTCCATCTTAAATTCTAGCTAGATCAAAAAAAAATAAAAAATAAAAATTCAAAACTCTAACAGACTTCAAGGAACAAAGGATTTGAATCACAAAACTGTTCGATAGCTTACTCCATAGGGTTATGTTGTTGCTCTCACGCTGGCACAAATTGGTAGCTCTTGACAGAATCCTGTTGATCAAGTGGTGTATCCAATGCATTTAAGACAACAGAAGTTATTTCACGAAAAATATATGGACTCATACACGTAGCCCCATCGACCTCTTGAATAGGCTGAGCCAATATGCTTTGACACACCTCCACCGACCCAATCTCCCTTCGCGCACGAATCTGAAGCTCCTCCAAGTGAGGCTCCAAATTTGCATCGAATTCTGATCAGGTGATTCAAAGGGAAAGATGGGCGAAATACCATCTAAATTGGGTCAATGCATCATAACCTCTAAAGTTCGATGGACAACCCTCCAAGCTCCCAGGAAAGGAAAGAAAAATATTTTGATGGTCAACAACAATACAACTCCATTGAAAAATGAAGGAATGTTATGTTTTGAGTTGCAGAAATAGAAGGGAGGTTTTGACGGAGAGACATATAACAGATCAATTCGACCATACAACTTTATTTGTTTTTTTTTTTTTGGAAGAAAAACCTAGAATAGATATTACTCAACTATTATAGCAAATAATAATGAAAATAATAAAGAATCTGAGAATCCCTTGAATGGATATGGTGAAAAGTTCTATGACACAGGAATTTTTTAAAAGCGGATAAAATCTTTTGTTGGGCACTTTAAAATTGGAAACTTTAAATCATATGAAAAAAACAACTCGTCAAAAGACTGTGTCGAGCATTTTTTTTGGAAGTTGATTTTTTTTTTTTAAATGAAAATGGATCATCTTTGGTCTTTGCTAGCATGGCTTCATACGATGAGTGCATGAGTTCGATTAACCGCAGGATCTGATGCGAAGCAGCGGTGGATCACAATTAATTGAACACAGTTAATTGATTGCTTTACAGTTAGTTAATGCTTAACCTTGTTTACAAACAGGTCTATATTATGAGCGGAGATCAGATACCGGATACCAAAACTTGCTACAAATACCAGACACGAAATAGTGCCATTGTCATGATAGAGCTATGCATGAATTTTATTTTTCAAAAACAAAATTAACAATGCCCAAAATTCTGCAAAACCCGACAATAATAAAAAGAAACATTGCCAAACCTACTAGAAATTATATGAAGGATAACATCGAAACAATCACATAAATCTAGGGTATCTTTTGCAATTGCAACAACCAGGATTATATAATTAAGGGAAACAACAAATATATATTTTTTTTATCAGCAGCGAAATAAATTGAAACACAACACTCTCTTTGGATTGACCATGATTATGTTGTGGCAGAGCCTGCAAACAATGGTTAAAAATGGCTAATGAATTAATGAAAACAAATCAGAATTGCGGAAATCTAGAAACTCCGATTCCAAGTTCAGTTGCCATGGAAATTAACTGGTAGGAAAATAAGCATCCTGTAACTTTAAAAAAAAAAGTCAAGTTAAATATTCCGACAAAATAATTTTATTTTTTTTAAATGCCCATAGGCCCTAAGGGTTGAGCCCTCGCTCTGATACCATATGTAACAGTCCAACATAAATATCTAATTAACTTTACTAACTAACATTAAATTTAAATTAGAGTGGCACTTACCTAGCCAAATAAACATGTAATTAATAAACTAAATTCAACTATGAATAGTGCTTACCTGTGGTAGAAGTAGGCTTACCGCAACAAGGTTTTGGGGACGACTCTCCACCCAACCATAGGCTCAATTGTGCAAGAATTTGCTACAACTGGCCACCCCCGAGCCCTCAATCAACATACTACTTCCAGTGACTCCTATGTCTAAAAACACCATTCTCCCAAGAGAATGAAAGATAGAATCTTAGAAAGATGGAATGCAGGCATGCCTCTCATCTTCCTCACCATCTATTAAATAGAACAAACATTGGATGGGAACCACATGCACACACTCCATGTGTCTACATGCGACTTTGATTTTTAGCTTTCTTGTTTTATTTTCTTCTTTTTCATAACTTTACTGATTTTTTTTATTGTTTTCTTTCTTTTATTTCTTTTTATTCTTATTTAGAGCTTTAGTATAGTTATTACTATTTTTATTTATTTTCTTGTATTTTTAAATATCATTTATTATTTAACATTTATGATTGATTATTTTATTATTTATTACTTATATTATTATTATTTATTATTTATTATTATATTATTATTTATTATTTATTATTAAGGGGAGGGATATTACAGTATGGACTTGTGCTCCTCATACCATCATGTATATAAAGGGAGACCCCACTAGGTTTGTGATCCTTTATCCATTGGAAGCAGAGTCTGCCACCTTGTAAACGTGATACATCAAACACAACATTCAGGGAGATTGCCTGCCCATACTTCTCGATTTGCTGGGAGGTATTCTGCAGTTCACAGTTACTTGGTAATCCTTTATGTGTAGAGTACCCTGAGTAGTCATTTTTTATCTTTACTGACTCTTTAAATTTGAAAATATCATCGAGCACTCGTCCTTTCGAGCTCTTTAATTACGAAAGCGACTAGAGTCACATTTTGTCCTTTTCTTCGATCTTAAAATATGAAAAGGCAAAGTTTTGTTTCAGTGTCTTAAAATCAACTGCCCACGAAATATTCTTGGTTAAAGTTATCTTCGTTAGTGTTTCTTTAAAAGTCGATTCCAATGGCAACATTCCCGAGTCTACCAGTCAAGGGTTCCCCTCGGATGGGAATCTTGGTCCTTTTCCTTCTTTTGGAAATGCTGGTGCTCCTTATATGGCGACGTTGTTCCTTCCTAAGTTAACCATTGGTCTACCTGTTTGGTTGTTTTCGACCTTGGTGGTCCTGAGCGTCCCGAATCCTGTCCAAACATCTCCTTCATTCGAATCACATCATGATGATTCTAAGGTTGACCCATATTAGAGATTCATTTGGGCATATCAACCCCAGCTTATAGGTCGATGTCATTAGATTTCATCAACCCCTAATACAGTTGTTACATGCCCTAAAGAAGTTAGTCATTAGAATGCCTTACTCCCAAAGAAGTTCCATCACAGAAAACATCCAAAAAGTACCCCTAAGGAGATCAACGCAGGAAGCCTCCTATCAGGCTGTAATGCATTGCAGGATCTACATTGAATGAGTGCTATGCATCACACTTAGTCCCTCTTTAGCCTACGATGAGCGAACTTGGGCAAATTTCCGTGAGGGTTTGAAGATTCCTTATCCATTGGAAACCTCTAGAAGTTTCTCAGGTGCCACCTACCCCTTTGAGTTTTCCCTTGGATGACGAAAGGAATTAGGAAACATAAACCTCCTACTGCCCTCTTTCATGGAACTAATTTCTAAAAATAGAAAGGAATTCATCATCATCATTGATGACACAACCTCCTTCACTCATCTATAAATAGATCACTCATTTAAGAGATCAGGGCTGGAAAATATTGAGTTGCAAGGAGATGCTTGTAGTATGAGATTAGGATTGAGTGCAAGTATCGTGATATTGTTGGAATGTCTTGCATTTCATGAGGTGAAGAAGGATTGAATTGGAAGGACGACGCTGAATCGAACTCGCATTGGTTGTAATCTTTCCTCTTATCCATAAAGTTTTCGAGATTTTTCCCTTATGCTTGTGTTTATGTTAAATGCATTCATGTGTATATCATGCTTTCGATTTCGTGCTATTTATGAACAATAGATCATTATGCTTTGATGGGTTTTTATTTTTGTAAGTTGTGCAGGTACTTCTCTGTCCCTTATATTATTTGTTGCTTATAGGAAAAATTAAGATTGCTTTGACTGTTGTTTCTAGATCAGCTACTAGATCTAGAGGGTTAGGTGTTTGTAGAAACACTAAATATTCCCGAAACAAATTGGTGACTCCGCTGGGGAACGTTTCCTTTTTTTTTAATAGCTAAGTAACTTCTTAGAACATTCCAATATACTGTACTTATTGTTGTTTATTGAATTCCATTCTAATCTACTGAAAATTGAATCAATTTTGAGCCAAAAACACCTTCAAAATTGCTCACTGTAATCATCGCACTGTCCTTAACTGAGACCTACGATGCAATGCAGTTCTCACATTGGCACAGAGCGATTCAGTGCACTGTCTATCACCACAGCCTGCGCTGATCTCTTGAAGATCAGTTTTCCCATCTAGGAGCTGAACTTTTTGTCAATTTTCATCTTTGATTGAATTGCTTGTTGAATATGAATGATGTCTCATCTCTGAAACCAGCCTTCATCTCTTTAATTTGGCCCTGTTTAGACTAGGATTGGTGAATGTTTTTTATTTATTTGTTTTGTCATTTGCAATCCATTGTCGAAAAGTAGTTTTGATCGATTGTCGTTTCGATAGAAAAGTGTCGTAAAGTCCTAATTTTCTTCAGAAAGTGAAGTGTCGTAAAATCCTCCTTCATAGATAGTCGATCGATCTATTTGTGCATTTGATTTGTATTTTCATTAAAAGTGTCAAAAAATCTTCATTTCTTCAAAATTGAAAGTGTTTTTCAATCTTCCTTTCTCTCTTAGAAGAAAATTGTCATAAATCGCCATTTTTTTATGAAAAATTTCTGAATCGTTTGTGCATTAGTTTTTCTTATTGCATCATTCACATTAAGAGAAACTGAAAAGAAATACATGCATTTGCATTTTAGAGTTTTAGTTTGTGTGCTAAAAGCAACATTTAGGGAATTGCATTAGTTTGTGCTCTTTGTTGTTTGTTCAAAAGTACTTCTATGCTCTATCCCTCATAGTTTGGATTTTCATTATTGAAATTAAACGAAAAGAGTGCTTATCATTCTAGTTGCATTCTTCGGAATTTCATAACACATTTCGCAGTGAACCTTCAAAGCAAATTTCTAAGCAAGATCAACTTAAAATAAACATCAATTAATCTAACAACGCTTTGGAACTTAACGAAAAAGATCTAGAGGTCTAGGCTAGAGACGTGTTCCGACATCTTTAAACCTAGTGGTTGTTGTTTTCACTGGAGGTTGGGTGATTCCTCCTCTTTGATCCGATAAGTGCTAGTACGGACTTGTGCTCCTTGTACCGTCGCATATATAGTGGGACACCCCAATAGGTTGAAATCATTTATCCCTAGGAAGTTGATTCTGCCACCTTACAGATCGCAATGCACTGGACATAGCATTCGAGAAGATTGACTGTTGTACATAAAGTCCTTGAAAATTTCTCTTTCAATTATTACCAAGGGGTATATTGCAGTTTTGCGATTTGTCTGGTAAACCCTCTTGTCTAGAGTCTCCAAAGTAGTCATTTTTATTCTTTTCAACTCTCTAAAAGTAAAAGGATCATCTGAGCACTTGTCCTTTCAGGCTCATTAAAAATGGAAGGCGACTAGAGTCATCTTTTGTTTTTCTTGACTCTTTAAAATTGAAAAAGCAAAGTTGTATCCCAGTGTCATTAAAATTAATTGACCACGAATAACATCCTTATTCCTTAGTTGAGTTTAAGTTGATAAAGTAATCGCAATCGTGGAAGAAATTCAACCCAAACCCTGTCATTTGCGGAGAACAGCGAGTCAACCGCCTTTGCCTCTCGAAGCGACACCAATTTGGACAAAGCATTCTCGTTTAACTGAGTCTAATACATCAAGAACTCCTATTTCTTCATCTAGGTTGTTTGAAACATTTGTTTCAACAACTTCAGAGACTCTAGTTACTCCAATCATTTCTAGTACGTTCGTTCCTAAAGAGGAAGTTTCACAGTTACCTGAGGACATTAGCACTGATTCTAGTGTAACAACAACCAAGGTTGTCCAACAACAAGTTGATACTTAATTTGAAATTGTTCAACCAGTAAGTACTTCTGAACCTGAAACAACTCCATTAAGAGTTGGTCTAGAGTCTATCCCATTTCCAATAGGAGTTACATCTGAACCAGAAGTTGTTCAGGAACCTCCCTTTGAAACTGTTGTTCATTTACCTGAACATCTGGACTTCGAATTTCAACATTCAGAAGTTATTACTCCTTCAACATCAGTCACTGTTGAAACTACACTTTTATCAATGCTAGAAATTTTTTATGGACCTGACAGTCAACCTCTTCCACCAGATTTGATTTCCATAGAAGAAATAGTAGAGGATTCCACATTGGGCACCCCGTTTCACTTTGGAACTGGGATTAATCTTTATCCTACTACACTTGATTACTTTGCTTCATCTAATCCTGCTTCCTTGCAAGTTCCCATCGAATCTTTAGGATAGCTTTTGGGCCAGTTAACTATGGCTGAACAACTATCAACATCCAAGATTGTATCATTTGATGCAGCTGTAGCAGAATCTTCTGTTGTAACTCACTCGATGTTTTCTACCACACCTGAGTCGCACCTATATAGTGAATTGTCCATCCCAGATGGTTACCAATCATTGTCTGGAACCCATTCAGGGGTTGCTTCTGCACCATGGTCAACACCCATGTAATCGTCCAGAATTCTACCTAGCTTTTCTCAAATGGGAACTCAACAATTTGATCCTACACCTCAATATCAATTTGGGAAGTCTAGTCATCAAAGACCGATGTATCCATTAAATACTAGATTGCCACCATATGGAGAGCAATATGCTTATTCACTGTTTCCTCCCTTTTCCGGGGGACAACCATATGGTAATTTCCCACAATATTCAAGTAAAACTGGAATTAGAGATTGTCAATGGAAACCAATAATGCCAACTCAACCGAGACTTGTGTATCCAACACAACCAATGCAAACTGTGTCAAATGTTCCTACCACACCTGCTGTTACTACTGTGCCACAATCACAAGCTCAATCTGTTGTATCTCAACAGGTACAAACTGATCTTTCTTCCTTGCAACCACAAGTTTCAAGTCAAGAGGTTCAAGTTTCTCAAGTTGTTATACAACAACCACTTGTTTCTAGAGCCCAGAAGTGACCTCAGGTTAGTATACCTTTATCTGGAATGACCCAGGCTTATACTGGTATAGTTGATCCACAGCTTGGACAATCTTTTATTACTGGGCAGCAATAGTTGGTTCAACAACCGTGGCTATCGCAATTCCAACAACCCCAATTCCAACAGTCCCAACCCATTTTGGACTTGGTTCACAAGCTCAAACTGGTTTTGGTCAATATCAAGCTTACCAAGGACCTAGGAAACAAGGCTTTGCAGGTTATGGACAACCACAAATTCAATCTGGTTATCAACAACCACTTTATATTGGTTTTCTCAGGTTACCAAATGTAGATACCCTATTCTGGTATGCAAAGACCTATTGCACATGTGATTCCATCTTATCCTGGGTATGCTCCACCTGACTTGAATCGATAGTTGCCATTTGTAGCAACTTTAGAATTACTAGATTTAAACCGGCTCACTAATGATCCAATTGCATATGTGCCTTGGTGGCTAGTGATCCCTCATAAGTTACCATCAGATATTCCGAAGTTTAATAAAAATACTAGAGAAGACCCATTGAATCATGTTATGACCTTTCATTTATGGTGTTCATCCAATACTTTGAATGATGATTCGATCAAACTTCATCTTTTCCAAAGGACGCTTACTGTTCCAGCTGCTAAATGGTATATTGAATTACTAAGAGCTTCTTTCGATAACTTCACCATTTTAGCCACTACCTTTTTGGCCCACTTCCAGTTACCTATCAAGTACGAGATTGGAACAGAACTCTTGACCAATTTTAAATAGACTACCTCCACCCATATATCAAATCATATTCATGAGTGGCATCGATGTCGTTGAATGGTTAATACATATGTTCCTGATCAGCTTTTAGCTGAGTGGTTCATAAAGTCCTTGTTGCCATCTATCACCGAGGATGTGGCAAAAGGAGGAGTTGTCACAGAAGAGCAAGTTATCGCTTGTGCCCAATATTTGGATTTGATTTACACACAATCCGGCACGCTATATGATAAAATTATCGATGCACCTAGACCAACCTTCACTGTTCCACCACGTCCAAAATCAAGTAAGGATTCTCATGCCAGTGACGGTGTGATTGGTTCTTCAAGCACACAGATGGCAAGAGGACCATCTAGTCAAACTCTTGCTATTTCTAATCAAATTGTAAATACATTAGAAAACGCTCTTGCGTCGGAGATTAATGCCGTGTCATAAAGGAAAAAATCCAAAGCAACCAGGAGGTAAGAAAAAGAGAAAGAATAACAAAAAGAAACAGGAAAATTCCACTCCTGAGAAATCATCTGAATCCCCTACTGCGGCTAGGAAACCTCATTATCCATGTCTGATATGTAATGACAAGCATTATATAAGAGATTGTCCACATCGCTCTAACGTCTCTAAACTTCTAAAGACTTCAAATACCTCAGCAGTGTTGACAGATCCGTTTCCAACCCCAGAGACACATTTGGTTGCAACTGATAATGCTTCCACATCCCAAGTACTCATGTTATCTATCACAAATCTACAAAACGATGTTTTGGTGTCAAAAAGGAATAAAGATTATGGAAATCCATCGTCGTCGAATAACCAGGCTACTGATCAACCTAGTACTTCGACCTTGACTTCACTAAAAGTTGTTCCACCAATTGTACCTGAATTAACGATAAAGCCACCAAAGGGAGTTGTACACAAATCAACATTTAATCCTCATGCTCGAGCAGCTCAAAACTATAATATAGTGGAAGATCTGGCTCAATCACCTTCCATTATGTCGACACTTGAGGTGTTGCAAAACTGTCCCTCCCAGAAACAAGCTTTATTGTCAGCAATAGGTGGAATAGATCCTACGGATTCAAATCTTGTGGTTTTTAACCATGCAGGATATACACCACAGTTACCGGTACAATTAGCTTTCCTAATACAAGTAAAAGCTCTCAATAAAAATGTTCACCGAACTATTATTGATGAGGGGGCATCTACTTGCATTATGTCCATGAGCTGTTGGAAAACTCTTGGTTCGCCACCCGTGTCACGATCACCAACTACTTTAAAAGATTTCGATGGAAGAACATACACTCCGTATGGGATTTTGAGTAACCTGCAAGTTGAACTAGGGGGAAAAACAGTAAATGTTGAGGTCAAGGTAGTTGACAGAGTCCTTGATTATAACATCTTACTGGGAAGGCTTTGGGCATATGCTATGGTTGTTGTTATTTCCACATACTTCTGAACGATTGCATTTACTTTCAAGGGTGGAATCACAGTCATTGATCAGCTAGCCTTCTTTTCAAATAGTTCACAGGCTACGGGAAGCATTCCATTGATACACAAAAACTCACCATCGCTTCAAAATGTTGGAGTAGGTCTCCTAAAAGATCCTTCCATGATGGGCACATTTACCCTCCCATCACCATCTGGTTTCGCGGAAGTGGCAAGAGTGGAGATATGCAACATGATTTCTTCTACATCATCTGATTTTAAGAAGATTTCCAACTACCTTGAAAGTGATGATTATGGCGAGGCAATGCCGCCAAGCCCCATTGAATCGTTATAACAATCAATCTTTCGGGCTTGTGTGGCAAACCCTAATCCGCACTCAACAATTGCATGGGTAAATAGGTCATTAGAATATGGTACCTCTTCGGATCCTTTTTCGCTTATACATTCTACAGATGAAGGAATCGTCCAATCAATGATGATAGGATAGACGCCGTGGGAAGATTATCATCATCGTTCCCACCTTCGAGATGACAATGAAGAGTATTCAAATGAACTCAATCACCCATAAATCGTTGATTTCTTGTCAAATTCTGTAAATACTGTAGATTCTGAGCGTAATTTGTCTAACATAGAAGAAACAACTTCTATAAACATTTTGACCAAGCCTAACATTGTAGAAAATATTCATGTCGGAAAATCTTGTTCTCCATTGGAACTACATAATTACTGTGCTCTCTTTCGCGAATGTCAAGATGTCTTTGCATGGCCTTATGAGGAGATGTCGGGCATTGACTCAAGCATTGTTGAACATGAGATTAAAATGTACCCTGATGTCAAACCAGTACGATATCGGCTTCAACCTGTTCATCCTAAAAAAGTCACCGCCATTAAAGCAGAAGTTGAAAATATTTTGCGTGTTGGCTTCATTTTCCCTATACTTCTTACTCATTGGGTATCTAATATTGTTCCAGTGATGAAAAACAAAGGACAATTCGAGTGTGCATCGATTATAGGGATGTAAACCAAGTATGTCCAAAGGACAATTATCCTACACCCTTTATCGACCAAATTATTGACAAATGTGCCGAATGTGAAATCTTTTCATTTATGGATGGATTTTTTTGGCTACAATCAAATCAATATCCGCCCACAGGACCAATCAAAAAATGCCTTTATTTGTCCATGGGGCACATTCACTTATCGAAAGCTACCCTTTGGTTTGAAAAATGCAGGGGCTACATTTCAGAGGGCAATGAATTATGCCTTTCATGAAATCAAACACATTGTTCAACCCTATCTTGATGATCTGTCTGCTCATTCGCGAAAATGGATTGATCATACGCAACATTTGAGAGAAATATTTTTACGATGTTGACACTACAAGATAAGACTCAATCTACACAAATGTGTGTTTTGTGTTGGCTCTGGTCGATTACTTTGATTCGTAGTTTCGAAAGACAGAATTTGACTCGATCCAATAAAGGTTCAGGCAATTCTTGACATGCTTCCACCTTCAAAATTGTTATACATATGGACTTCAAGGGAAGGAAAACTTTCTGAGGAGATTCATTCCAAACTATGCTAAATTAGCTAAAGGTTATACATGTCTATTGAAAGAAGGGGTACCCTTCCATTGGGACCAAGTTGCGCAAGATTCTTTTGATGCTCTCAAAGATTCCCTGATTAAAGCATCATTAATATATGCCCCAAACTATCAAAAATACTTTTACTTGTATCTCGCCACTGCAGATACAACCATTGGTATGGTTTTAGTTCAAGAGGAAAGTGGAATCAAACATCCTATATATTATTTGAGTTGCAATCTCAATGATATAGAAAGTAAATATTCATATGTTCAAAAGTTAGCCTTGGTAGCTGTTCAAGCTATGCAAAGATTTCATCATTACATCCTCCTTCACAAAACTACCATTGTATCAGATTGCAACCCTATGACATAAATTTTGTCACGTCAATTACTGGGGGGCAAATATTATAAATGGATAGTTATCTTGCAGGAGTTTGGTTTGGAATTCATCAAATCAAAATCAAATAAATCTCTCGTCTTTGCTGAGCTACTTTGCGATCTTCCCTCGTCTTCCAATGATTTAACATCAGAAGCATCAATCTTGGATGAGTCTCTATTTCTGATTTCGTCAAGTGATCCATGGTATGGAGATATACTGGTCTATCTCTAGACCCAAGCTTTTCGGCCTAATACCTCTCGCTCTGAACAACGACATACTTGATACCAAGCCAAAGATTATCTGATCATTGGTGATACACTTTATCGTCATGGTGTCGATACAATCTTACGTAGGTGCCTTACTCATGTGGAGGACGAGAAAGCTTTGAATGAATGTCATTTAGGTGCTTGTGGGGGGCATTTATCTGGTTACGTAACTGCACAAAAAATTCTACGAGCTGGTTACTTTTGGCCATCTATATTCAAAGATTTCATTCCTGCTGTCAGAAGTTGCCATGCTTGCCAAATTTTTGATTGTAAAACCAGATTACCACCTGCACCACTGCATCCAATTGTTGCTGTTGGCCCATTTGCAAAATGGGGCATTGATTTTATGACATGTAACCCCACCTCGGCCAAGGGGCATGGGTATATTATAGTCGATGTTGACTATTTTACCAAATGGGTCGAGGTGATGCCTACATTGAACAACAGTGGCGAAACGGTTGCTCCTTTTTTTTTTTTTAACCATGTAGTTTCCATGTTTAGTGTATCACATGCTATAGTTACAGATCATGGGTCACATTTTTGCAATCACATGATGGTTAAATTAACTAGCAAATTAGGATTGCCACATGATAGTTCTACTCCATACTACCCGCAAGCTAACGGATAAGTTGAGGCAATCAACAAAGTCCTTAAGCACATGTTTCAAAGAATGGCTGGAGTCTGTAAAAGGAATTTGCATTTAATCTTGTAGTTGGCTTTGTGGGCATATCGAACCTCGGTAAGAAATGCAACCAGATTTACGCCTTTTCATTTGGTGTATGGTTTGGAAGCAGTCTTTCCAATCCAATGTGAAATCTCATCCCTCAAACTTGCAATTGACCTGCTACATGATACTTCAGAAGAAGAAGCACGTTTCTTGGAATTAATCCATCTGGATGAAAACCGTCGTGATGCCACATTGGCTAACGAAGCACATAAGAAACGCATCAAGGCACAATATGTCAAAAATGTTAAGCCTCGTGTCTTCTCAGAAGGTGACCTGGTCTTGCTTTACAATCAGGTTTCCGACAAACTAGGAGTTGGAAAATTTGAACCATTATGGATGGGCCCTTATATTATTAAACATGTGTTGACAAAAGGAGCCTACGAATTAGTGGGTTATGATGGGATTCCATTGTCGTAGCCCCGAAATGGGTTGTATCTTAAACGTTACTATGCTTAGTTAAGTGTAGTAAAACTCACTATACATATGCTTTGATTGCATTTTTGTGTGTTAGTTTTCTTTTAGAATTTTGATTTGGTTAGGTAATCCACTTCACTTTTGTTGCAGATGTCAAACTTTTCGGAACCTTTTGTTGGGTATGTTGACGGATCTAGTCGTAGTACGCAGAACCTGTCTTTTGCAGCATGGGCCATTTTCGCTCCAAGTGGCGAGTTAGTGAGTTTTAGAGGGATATTTATTGGTCGATCAACAAACAATATCGCTTAGTATAGCGTGTTGGTTAAACTCCTCTCTGATGCCATTTCACATGGCACACACTGAATCATTGTTAGGCTAGATTCACAACTGGTCATACTACAACTTACTGGCATCTATTTCGTCTAAAACCCAACAATTCATCGCATGTTCCTTAGAGTTCGAATTTTGGAAATACATTTTGCATTTATTCAATATCAACATATTTCCAGAAATTTAAACACATTAACTGACTCTCTAGCAAACTATGTGTTAAATAGATATGTGCCATATATGTAAAGAAAGAATTTTCAAATCACATCATCATTTTAACATGATTTCATCACTTAACCACAATAAAACTATGAAAGTCAAATATATAAATGTATATAAGTTTTTACAAATAGTTTGTGTCCAAGACAAAATCGGTCATCTGACCCAAAAAACTCAAAAATGAATGTAGAAAATATCCCAATAGACTAGTGTTGTTGATGATAACAGGTCACAGCCTGTGCTATCATATGCAAGAGTCTCATCCAACGACTCGGCATGCCAATGGTATGGCGCTGCAATCTCATGGGTAACTCCTTAATCCATACATTTGGAATACCGAGGGTTAAACCCTCTATGTGATCCTGTAGCTGAGCCAAGGTCTCCGCTATGTCCAAATCTCTAAGAACTTCCCTCCCAATAGCTCTCTGAACTGGTCCACCTGCCTCCCGTTGGCATACCACAGGTCGAATGGATCCAACATCTGCATACATATACAAGTTTATTTAGTCTTGGTAATAATAAAAAAACACAAAAAATTAAAAACTTCAAAAAGAAAAAGTGTGTTCGAATTAATTTACCAATAGCGCTCCACTGCGCCCCAACTGGAAAAACTAGATCAGGATCACCATGGAAGTCCCTCCCAGCATATGGATACTCTACGAAGACCATCTCTTGATGGTCGAACCACTCAAAGAAAGGGGAGGAAAATGAGATCAATGACTGGCCAGCATGCCTAGCCATAAGATTTACCCACCTCTGCATCCGTGGGTTTATAGGTCCAGGTACTCCCAGAGAAATGTGTTGTGGCTGCATAAGCGAGATTCTCTACAAGGTAAAAGAAATCAAGATAGACCCATATCCAAAATTTTTGGTCTTCCCGTTCTTCACCTTCGTTAGCTGGTCTTTCATCAATGAAATAACTGCCTCACACCAGTTAAATACGTTTGGTTCCAGGCATTCTAAGGCATATTGCATATAAGACCTGCTAGCCAAATGTAATGTTGCACTGCCAACAAATAAGGGTGAAGAGGATTGTTCTCAATGGAAAATCATTAACATCTCGAATCTTGATCTTTCCGTCTCTGCTGAGCTGAGATCCTGCCCGACAGAACTATCATACATACTCCCTCACTGATTCACCTCCTTGGTTGAATCCTGATAATGAGAGGGGGGCACCCTGCCTCGACAGTCCCGTCAAAAAGTAAATATCCTCGGTGGTAAAGAGGATCATTTTGCCCCTGATATTGAAAACTTGATCAGTAGGATCCTATGAACGAACAAGATACTGTAACAGTTCACTTTGTTGTCTCATGTTGGATAAACGAAAGTATTTCAGCAGCCCACAATTTCTTAAAGCATCATCTGTGCCCTGATTATTTAGGGCAATCATGTATTGTTCTTCATGTTCTCGTTCTCTCCACTCAATGACCATTCTGATCTAATGAATGTCTGAAACACAACCATTAGACAAATTAGGATCCAACTTTTGCAAAAAACAGTTAAAATTTTGGGAGAAAATAGCTGTTTAATTTTGGTTTGCGCCCATTGCACCCCCCCACTAGAGACAGTGCTATGCATTGCATGTTGCCTTTTAGGTGCATGAAATGCATCGCACCTTTCGATATAAGAAGGGTGCGATGATCCCGAGAACGCAAAATGAAACCCTGGGGCCTAAAAAACCAAGAATTTTTGTTCAAAATTGAAAATGAATGGAATGAAATGAAAGAGCATTGGGATAGCTCCTACCTGGTCTGGATGGCACGAGAAACGATCCACAGAATCCTTCGTAATAAGGTGGTGAAGTTTGGGGTAAAAAACTGCTCCAGGGCTCCAAATCAAACGGTAAAAATGAAATGGTTAAAATGAATTACCAAACTTGTTTTTATATTTACTTTTACATGTAAATCAAGTGAATGTTGGTTTTTATTCATTTTTATCCATGAACATGTATTTTTAATCATCTTTGGTGGAGTTTTGAGCAGGATGAACAACTGGAAGCATAATTCGATATACTAAATGGTGAATTAAGCATCTTTGACCACAAAGCAAACTTTTGTTTCTTTTTCGAGCTTTGATAAAATGAAAAGAAACCATAGAGTCCTCTTTAAACTCTTTTCAGACTCTCTAAATAAGAAAAGATTGTCAAGCGCTTGTCCATTCCATCTCGTTAAAGGATTGGAAACGACATCTCTCTCAAACTTGAGGGATTATTTTACGAAAAAGAACTTATAGAGTTTTCTTTTCATCCCTTTTCAAACTCTCTAAACATGAAAAGGACCGAGTTATCTTTGTCGTTAAACTCGTTAAAATATCAAATAACGACAAACTTGTCCATCTAGACACGGCCGAGTTTCACCATCACTAGACTCATTAAAACATCAAATAGCGATGGGTTTGCCCGAAGGGTGAATTATAGAACAAGCATATGCTATCCTCCTCAAGCTTGATAAAAATAAAGAGGTACTGGTCAACAATGACTAGGGAAAATGAGAAAAATCGAGAAAATTTTATGGTAGCGAGTCGCTCTTGAACATGACACTTCCACTTCATCTTCGTGACTAGTTGGGTTGGGTTATTCAGTTTGATGGTTATCACACCGTTGATCTATCACACCATCCATCACTTTTGTTTTGGGTCAACGCTACCAATTCATCTCAGTGTTGCTGATATGTTCAAGAGAAGTCATCCAGTTAAAACTTCATCCGTTGCAATACTGTAAACCTTCATTTTCATGAGCACCATTCCTAAACCTTGTGTCGTTAGTCGATTCTCATCTCCAAAAAAAATTATTTGCCTCGTTTCGTGTCGTAGATGTCGATATCAGCACATCATCTAAGAAGTTGACTTAGAAACACCCTTTCAGTGCTTTGAAGCTTGCATACATCAACGGTTGGTTTCTCGCTTCCGGCGATAGGTTGACATCAATGGCCTTCAGCCGAAAGATTTTGTATGGTGTTCGAAATCAAATCATTTATTCACACCATGCGAAATGTACTGTAGTACCTTGAGGGTGATCATTATTATCGGTGATCCCTCTTGCGTCTGTTAACAACTTACATCATTGGTTGGTAATCAGATGATGTCTCTCCATGTTTGACCTCAGAACATCTATTCACATGGTTAGACTTGTACATTGAGTGAAGATTGAACGACAATGAAGACCCCAGATCTAGTTTCATCCATTCGGGCTACGATATATTCAGGAGTACCAAATCAAATGTACAAAGGCCTTACACAGATGGTCATCCTAATCATGGATCACGAATTTATATATGTAGAAACATAAGTCTATATTTGTAGACGACTATCTGATCTATGTACATTTAATGAAAGTTTATAAGCTGAGCATGGGAATGCCTCCCTTAGCTAGTTCATGAGAAAAATCAAATTATCATGATGTGTTGTATTGTAATTGATGCAGGTCGCCTTCCATTTTGAAACTTCCTATCCTCGTGATAAAGCATTTTACCCGACATAGATATTTACGACCTCATGCTTTAGGGGGCAACTGTATTAGATTCATTTGGGTATATCAACCCCAACTTACAAGTCGATGTCATTAGAGTTCATCAACCCCTAATACAGTTGTTACATGCCCTAAAGAATTTAGTCATCAGAATGCCTTACTCCCAAAGAAATTCCATCACAGAAAACATCCAAAAAGTACCCCTAAGGAGATCAGCGCAGGAAGCCTTCTATCAGGCTGCAATGCATTGCAGGATCTACACTGAATGAGTGCTATGCATCGCACTTAGTCCCTCTTTAAGCCACGATGAGCGAACTTGGGAAAATTTCCATGAGGGTTTGAAGATTCCTTATCCATTAGAAGCCTCGAGAAGTTTCTCAAGTGCCACCCACCCCTCTAAGTTCGCCCTTGGATGACAAAAGGAATTAGGAAACTTCAACCTCCTATCCCCCTCTTTCATGGAACCAATTTCTAAAAATAGAAAGGCATTAATCATCATCATTGATGACACAACCTCCTTCACTCATCTATAAATAGATCACTCATCTAAGAGACCAGGGCTGGAAAATATTGAGTTGCAAGGAGATGCTTGTAGTATGAGATTAGGATTGAGTGCAAGTATCGTGATATTGTTGGAATGTCTTGCTTTTCATGAGGTGAAGAAGGATTGAATTGGAAGGACGATGCTGAATCGAACTCGAATTGGTTGTAATCTTTCCTCTTATCAATAAAGTTTTCGAGATTTTTCCATTATTCTTGTGTTTATGTTAAATGCATTCATGTGTATATCATGGTTTCGATTCCGTGCTATTTATGAACAATAGATCATTATTATTTGATGGGTTTTTGTTTCTATAAGTTGTGCAGGTACTTATCAAGCGATATAAGTATGGGAAGGAGCATCGAAATTGGTCAAAGGAGATAAGGAATAAGTGGAAGTTACAAGTAGGTTCTCTATCCCTTATCTTATCTGTTGCTTACAGGAAAATTAAGATTACGTTTACTGTTATTTGCCACAAAGGACTTCCATAAATCTAGATTTGGGAATAAACAAATTAATCCAAGTAACTCAAAAATTACTATGACCTTCCAAAGTTGTTCCAATGATGAAATGATGCTTATGATCTTTCAAAATAAATTACTTCAACCATTTAACCCAATCCTACAACATAAAATTATTAATACTAAATGCAGAAATAGAAAAACGACAAGAACAAGAGATGCATGTGAATAAGAAGTGAAAGGAAGAAAATAAAATGATACAAAAGGGATTTGAGGCTCTTGGGATGGCCAAGCCCAAGAAAAATGAGAGTCTTATGAAGGAGACCAAGATCTAGAAGCTGAACATGTCACCAATCTTCATCATTTCCATCAATACAATTATAACCATGCAAGAAATGACATTGGAGCTACAAAAATACGAGTTCTGTCCATAAGAAGACTACGAAAAATCAACCCCTAGAGGTAAATTCGACTTGGTACTTATACAAAATGATTAGGAATCATTCCCCATGAAAGGATAAATCTTTCCCCACCAAAATCCCTTGATTAGTGGATATGTTTCCCAATACTAGGAATCTTCATTAAATGATAGAGAACACATTCCTAGATTTTCTCAATCATTGGAGCTCCACAATCTTGCCATAAATCTAGAATATATTGTTGATTTATTATTTAGTATTGATCCTACTGTAGTAGGAAGCAGGTCCCTAGATTATCTTCTCTTCCAAATCTCCATAATCTGCCCAATATTCCACAAAAATAAATAATATTAGGCACAAATATGCAATTATCCATAAACCTTTTGAATGAACATATTAAAGCTAGAAATACATTATATAATGCAAAAAGAAAGGTTTAATGTGTTGAAGGATGGTCAGATGGGTCTTAATTTATGTCTAATTTAGAGGCCTGTCATTCCCCACTGCTGAAAGTGTTGCTCATCCTCTGAGCAACTTAGTGACTTCATTGTGCCTCATTCATGGCCTTGGTGTCCTCTCCCTTGTGCATTCCTCAGTCCTTTCTCTTAAGAATCTTGGTTGTAAGTTCTACAAGGAAAAACAAAAAAATGTAGTTGTTCTTTTCATGATTGTTTAACAATCTTTCAAGCAAAAAAACATAACTTTCCTCTTTGTAAGTGAACTATGTTGGCTTGTACATCCATTTCCTTCATATCCTCTCCCTTGAAACCTTCATTCCATTTTCTCTCATATTTTCAAATCTATTTGTACATAGAAAAAATCACAATGTTTCTTGTGACCATTAGCCTGCCTTCTTCCCCTTATTCAAGATGGGTTCTTGAATATTTTTCAATTTGGTAAGGTCTTCCACATCCTTTTCCAAATTTTTTCTACCTTTTTCACCATTTGGACACCTCTGAAACCTTCAAGACGCCTTTAGATGAGAATTAGGACATTCTGTAGTAAATTTGTGTTCCATGTAGTAAACTACAGGAAACTACATGAAACCTGTAGCAGTTCCTATAGTACTGCATGAAACCCTGTAGCAGCTCCTATAGTACTACAAAAAACCTTGTTTAAACTTGTTTTGAGCAGAAATGATAGTCTCAGCCTAAGGTAGGCCCTCAACTCGACTTCCATGCCTTTCTCCCATTTCTATAATATCTTTCAGGCCTTGGACAAAAGCTAGAAAGAGATTAGAGACTTCTTGGAAAGCCTATTTTCACCACTGCAGTTTGAGTTCTATTTTGATGGTCAATGCCTTCTTTCTTTTTGTTGCATTCTTCTTCTCTTTTGTGGCCTAAATGATTGCCTAGTGGCCTTGGAGTTCTATGTTTTGATTATGTCTCTCTTAGGCAATGACATTTTGGGTTTTAACACAATTTCTTCCTTTCTTCCTTCTTGTAGCGACATTTTGCCTTCCCGTAGCAGTCATTCCTCCTCTTTCAAGGTCTTTTAATTGTATGAGAGTGATGAGAAATGATGTAGAGGGTTTGGAGGATGATGCTAGGGCTCAGAGGGAGTAGTCTAGGTTTGTGAAAATGGAGAGGATGTGCTCAATGTGTTTTTTCAAGATTTTTTCAAGGTGAGACAGAGTGTAGGGTTTGTTCTTGAGAAATATTATTTTTTCCTTATGGAATGGGATGGATGAATGATGGATAGATAATGGATATGAAGTGGATGGAGAGCTTGGAGTGTTGTGGTGACTTGGCCTTTGCATAAATTTCTTCTTTTAACTGTTGTCCACATTCCTCAAAATCATCACCCTTCCTAATTTGGCTTTTCCACATTCCATGAGTGAAGGACTGAGCTGCAATTAACTAGTTGAAGGCGGATGAGATTGCTGACCCATCCTTAGCTTATAAAACCTCATCTCTCATGCATTGACAACAAATTTTTAACTATAATATTCTCAAAAGAAGAAGTCAAGAATATTGCATACTTGTACCTAATTGATGGTTCTTGGAGAGGCATGCATGCTACTGCCGAGTTGATGATCGGTCCATGGTCCTCTGGAGGTGATAATTTCCTTTGTTTTCTTCTGCAAAGAACTCCATAGCTTGGTGATTCTAAACCTTTGTCTTCCAGTTACCATGAGCAATTTATCTTAGTCAAATCTGTCCTTCTTAGAGTGTTAGGCTTGGCCATGGGTGATGTTCACCTTCCCTATACCTTATTCCACCATTAGGCACCTTTCCCACACTTTATTTCACCTTCTGTACCTTCCTATAGCTTTCAGCCTGTTTCCTGTAGTAAACTAGGACTCTTGTAGTACTACAAGAAACCATGTAGCAACCTTGTTTTGTCCATATCTCCCAAACGGTAGAATGGATTGACTTGAAATTTTCTTAGCATGTTTCCATCATCCTTATGCACCTTCCCATAAAAAAAGTTTGGCCAATGAATGCACGTATCATGAGAAAAAATAAAAATGGTTGAAGTTGATGGATGTTGATTTCTTGGAAATCATGCACTAGAATTTTCTGAAATTGATTGGGCATGTTACCATCATCCATATGCATCTCCCCATGAAACAACATTTTAAATGGATGCATGAATATCGAGAAAATAAAAAAAATGGTTGTAGATGATGGAGGTCAATTTTTCGAAAATGATGCACTCGAATTTGCTGAAATCGCTTGACCATGCTACCATCATCCATATGCATCTCAATTGAAACATATTGGCAAATGGATGCATGGTTTTCAAGATATGACAAAAATAAATTTCTGCCCTATGTATTTCTATTTTTAGTAGTAAAATAGAGCATTCCTATAGTATTTTAGGACAACAAGGAAATTGAATGGGAAAAGCTTGGGAATGATGGGTGGATGGTGGAAATAGATGAGAGTGATGGATTGGCATGGCCTTGGTCCTGTTGGAGCATTTTAGCAAAGGAGGGAAAAAATCAAAGTTTGACTTCCTTTGACTAGAATTTTGACTAATTTTTCTTTTGGTGCCAACTTGTTTTTGTTGCTTGCAGATGTTGGAAAGCACTTGCATTCATCAGAGAGATAGATGGAGAAAATATTTTTTATTTTTTTCCTCTTTTTTTCTAGGCCTACTGGCTGCCTCAATGAGGTTTTCAACTAGTAGGTCTGCCTAGATGTCGCAAAAGAGGTTTTCACCTAGGAATTTTTTTTTTTTTGTTTCTAGCCCATTGACCGCCTCATGGAGGTTTTCAATCAATGATCTAATCTTAGGCACCTCAAAGGAGGCTTTCACTTGAGATTTATTTATTTATTTTTATTTTTTATTTTTCTTCTACCCTACTCTAATTGAAAAGCAAAATCACTTTCAAGTATAAGAATTCTTCCAATGGAGCCATGTGCACATCAAGATGACAGACAAACTAATGTGTAGGCTTGAAATGTATGCTTTGACATGTACCTAAATTTGAGAGATCAAATACTTTCATTTTGATGATATCAAGCACAGTTGAACAAGAGAGTGTTGATGCAACTTAATGATTGTGTGGAACCATATGCCAATATAGTTGTGATGCCCCTGGTACACTTACTTAGTTGGATCATCTTGGATGTCTTCTTCTTCCATGACCTTCAAATCTTCCTATTTTTACTGATTGTTCTCTTGAACAGATGGAGGATTTGATGGTAACCATGAGGGAACTTTCTCAATCTCTAATTTTGATGTTTTCTCTTCATAAAATGCAGCTCATGATCCTTTGGTATTCTCATTTGAATATTCTTCTTCTCGATGTGGTCCTTTAATGATATCAAGATAATCTTTTTTTTATAATATTCTTCTTGAGTTGAGATGAATACCATTGAGATCAAGAGGATATATTTGGAAGTGTTGTACCTCAGCATTGTAAGTGGGCTGAGCTACTTCATTGTGTGGGTTTGGAAATGGTGGTACAGGTAGTTGAGTGGGAGTGGATATTTGATATGGATGTGGTTGGGGTTGTGGTGGAGGTGGTTGGTATGGATAACATGGAGTTGGGTATGGAGGATATTGAGGAAAATATTAAGGATATTGTTGATTTCTCCCATAAGTTTCTTGCCAACCTTGTTGCCAAGATTAGTTTTGGGGTTGAGATGGCCAAGGTTTCCATGGAAAGGGTGTGTTCCAATTACTTTGAGATGGATGTGCATAAGCTTGAAATTGTGAATTAGGATCTTGCATCATATCAGGTGGAATAGGCTGCCATGGTCCTCTTGGAGCTACATAACATAGTTGCATTGGAAATTGACTTACTCCATTGTCCTCTTGGTAAACTTCCTTCAACCTTGGTAATGAGGGGCAATATTCACTAGTATGTGATTCTGCATGGACAACACAAATATCATCATCTTCTTTTTCCTCATCTTGCATTCTTAACATTTGTACTTGTTTTCTTAGATTGCTAAGAATTTTTATTTTAAATTCATCAAACCAATTTCCAAGTTTAAATTGACTTACCGATCTTGATGTTGATTTACTTACTCTTGCCCTTCCTCTTGATATGTGTTTGCATGTTTCAAAAAATTCTTCAAATGATAATTGGTATACATCACCTCTACTCATGAGATCAAGGAGATCAATCCACTCATCCCTAATTGTTCTAAGTAAGAGGGTTTTTAGTGTTTTAGATCCTAAATGATGTAATTTTTCCCTTTTAACATTATACATGAACCTATCTATTAGATCTTCAAGGTTGTCATCTTCTTTTTGATTCATTCTAAAGATTTTTTCTTTAAGATCATGATCTTTATATTTTTCTATAAATATTTTTTTCATATCATTCCATGATCTTATTAAATTAGTCCCTAAACTCATGAACTATTTAAGAGCTTTATCCTTCAATGTTGCTGGAAACAATCTCAATTTTTGAGTGTTTAATAAGTAACCATAAGATCTACAAACAATTTCAAATTAAAAGAGAAAGGTTTATGTATCCTTTGACCTTAGACCATGAAATTTTGGAAGAAAAGATGGAGGGATGTTCTTCATGTGTACACTACTATCAGTACCTTGAATGAGAAATCCAAGAGGATATTCCTCATTGGCATCATCTCCATCCATTTCTTCTACATTCTTTTCCATCTCTTCATCTTCTACTTGCAAAAGTGGATGGTGATGTGGCTCTTATTGCACTGCATGATCAAATGGTGGAGTGGGTTGGTATTGGAGAATGTTTTTGCTTCTATGATTGAATGAAAACACTAATGAAATGCACTTTTCTATTTTTGAAATAAAATATTCCTAATGTATTTATTTGTTTGTTTTGTAAAAAGTAAAAATAAATGAATCAACTAAGGAAGAAAACAATGCATACTTTGACACCTCCTCGCCAACGACGACAACACGTTATGAGCCTCAGTATTGCAACAAGAATGCTGCAACTCCCAAGGCTACCAACTTTAATTATCAACTCGGGATTCGTGAAAAATTAAGAGGTATCGGCACTATATGTGCATCAAACAATATGTCCTTTTTTTAATGTCGTGATGTAATGGAGTGCATGTACTGAAGTCAAATCCTAAACTAATTGTAGAAAATGAAATGCTCGAAATGGAAATCTTAACCTATTGAAAGAAAGAAAATACAAGGAAAGAAACCTATTATAATTGCATAAAGTAAAAATCATGAACTAAATGTAAACCATTACATTTTAAAGAGTTTAGATCCATTAACAGAGTTCATTGGATGTGGCAATCAAGAAAATCATCATTATATTATCCAATCTATAAATATGTCCATTAGCTGAAATGTTTTGCATGGGTAAAGAGGCAAGTCCTAAGTGGTATTTAGTTTTCCCTAATCATTGATTTAGATCTTAGGGGTCTTTATTCAACCCTAAGGGACAATAGCCAAGTTTCTTGAGTGAAGTTGGGTAAGTATATGCATGTTGGAAGGCTACTATAGGAAACAACAGATTTGCTATAAGGAGTTATAATTCATCGAATGACCAACCAAATCAAATACAAAGTTGATGGGAAATTTTTTTTTATTGACTATGATGTCTTAGGTTTCCATTCCAAGTGGAATCACTCAAAAAGACCTCTGTTAACCCATGTTAAGAAATGGCAGAAAATTACTAGTCTAAAATTTAGAAATTCGAGAACTAGTGAGCTAGTAAATCTATCAAATTCCTAACCTAATAAAGTGAAAATGAAATGGGGTAATTTTGTTATTAATTAGAATGTATTTTTGATATAATTCAAGTGGAATCAACTCGATTGAAGCTCGCTAGAATGCTCTAAAAAATAACAGAAAATTATTGTTATTTTCCACAAAGGACTTCCTTAAATCTATATTTGGGAATAAAAAAACTAATCCAAGTAACTCAATGATTACTATGACCTTCCAAAGTTGTTTCAATGATGAAATGATGCTTGTTATCCTTCAAAATAACTTACTTCAACCATTTAACCCAATACTACAACAAGAAATTATTGATATTAAATGCAGAAATAGGAAAAAGGCAAGAATAAGAGATGCGTGTGAATAAGAAATGAAAGGAAGAAAAAAAATTGATAAAAAGGGTTATGAGGCTCATGGGATGGCCAAGCCCAAGGAAACTCAGATTCCTATGAAGGAGTCGAAGATCTAGAAGCTGAACATGTTACCAATCTTCATCATTTCCATCAATACAATTACATCCATGTAAGAAATGACAATGGAGCTACAAAAATATGAGCTCTCTCCACAAGAAGACTAAGGAAAATCAACCCCTAGAGGAAAATTCGACTTATTACTTAAACAAAATGATTAGGAATCATTCCCCATGAAAGGAGGAAGCTTTCCCCACCAAAATCCCTTGATTAGTGGATATGGTTCATAATACTAGGAATCTGCATTAAATGACAGGGAACACATTCCTAGATTTTCACAATCATTGGAGCTCCACAATCTGTGCCATAATTCCATAATATCTTGTTGATTAATTATTTAATATTGATCCTCTTGTAGTAGGGAGTGGGTCCCTAGATTATCTCCTCCTCCAAATCTCCATAATCTACCAAATATTATCACAATTTTCCACAAAAATAAATAATATTAGGTAAAAATATGCAATTATCCATAAACCTTCCTAATGAACATATTAAAGTTAAAAACACGTTATATAATGCAAAAATAGAGGTTTAATGTGTTGAAGACCCATCAAATATTCCACACCATGATGGGGCCATGTTGTAGAGAGTTGAGTCTCCTGATTTCTAAAGGTTGATGATCTTAGGAAAAACCTAGAACCACATTTTTATTAGGAAATACTCAAGCACATAGAGAATGAGTGATCATGTAATCTAGTATAACTCATCGACAAGGGCTATTAGAAATAAAGGGGGTACAAGGCACTTGTCAGTGGGATGATGTGGGTTGGTAAATTCATCGGAAAGTTCAATATCAAAAATCCAAGATTTGACTTAGGCCAAGTGTGGCATGTCTAGGAGTGGCCTAGAAAATTCCCCTTGGCTCGATTCAAGATTTAATTTTCCAATCTATTCTAGTTCCTCCTCAAGAATAATAGAGGCATAAAAGGGAATATTTTCTCTAGGATTAAAAATTTGATCCATGACTTCCAAGATGACTTGCTAAGATGAATACTTGTCATTGAGGGAGTCATGTGGAATACACAAAGTGACATCCTGTGTGAGAAATGAATCCTGGTTAGGTTCGATATTAGGATGCGGTTTCTAACCAACATCAAGAGGCACTAAGGGAACTAATGGAGATGAAATATCTTTTGCTAAAGGTAGCATATGATCACCATATCAATCAACCTACAAAGGAAACTACCCGAGGGTCAGGAGATTGATGGGATCCACTAGCGATGGAAGAGATCATATGCATAGGGGCGATAGAGGTAGATGGTTATTAGGTGGGGGCATAGGGAAAAAAATTATAAGTGATGGGATTTTAAGAAGTACTACATTGATACTCTCATACACTAGAGGGTTAAATCAACAAATTACATAATAGTGCCTATAACGGTAAATACTACACAATAGTCAAGTTGATCGATCGTGAAAAATATTTCCTTGATGAGGAAAGAGAAGCACATGAAACATTGACAACATGAAAATATTCATGGCATAAAACCATCTAAGACCAAGTAGAAAGTTATAATCCTATGGGACTTTGAAAAATTCAACATCTACGGTAATGGTTTTTCTGCCTAGCTTGATGGAAAATGAAGGAATAATGCCTTAAGGAATAATGGTATGTCCATCAAAGGCTTGAAGCATTGTACTTGACTTGACAATTGTTTGAGAACCACAAGATTTCCAGCATGACACGACTATAACATAGGAGGAATATCCTTCATCCACAAGCATTTGGTGTACATCTCGATTGAAGACACACATCATGATATGGAAGGAAACCTGATGGGATAGTCTAAAGTGAGGGGAATTGATGTCAAATGTAATCAAAGTTGACTCTAAGGGATAAAAACCCTTAATAATAGTCAACAAGGCTTTGCATTTCTTAAGATAACTCTATAAAACCTATAGACCAAACATGAAACTTAGTACTTGGGCTAAATCCTCAACGATATTATAGTGCTAGGAAACTCATGCATTAGGATTTTGCGTTGACATTTGGAGAGCACCCTTAGGTGGTGAAACATTGGCTCCAAAGGTTTATCTAGCATGAGAGGTTCATTGGGCATAGTGGAGGTGACCAGATCCTTAGAGGGAGAACTTGAATTTGGAATATCATAATATTTGGATCTCATGGACAAGTTAATATACTCACATCACACAATCATATGTGCATGGCCTCTAGGAAAATTATGTTGTCCTCCATTTCCCATTGGCGAAGGTGGAGGAGCTTGTGTAACCATTTATTGTTATGGCTGGCTAGGGAATGGATGGGTCAACATGGTTGACTACTATGTGGCTATTGGCAGTGTGAGGAAATGATCAATCTCATCCATATGTGTACTCATGAGTTAAGTGATCTCCTTGAAAAATATTATAAATGAATTTGACCTGACCATGTTTCTCACTGGTGCCCCTGCCCTGATTGGGTTGGTTTTGTTTGATATATTGAGTAGGTTTATAAGTATTTTTCTACTTTTTTCTTCTTCTTGTCTCTAGGTTTCTAAGGATTCTTAGGCTATGTGGAATGCACTATATCAACCTTGGAATTTATCTCAAAAGATGATGTTTGTTGAGAACTTGGTGTAGTTGTCGAGGCTTGTGAAGTGACTATTAATTTCCCCAAATGAGAAGCTAAGTGGAATTATAAGAGATGGAACCGACCACACTATTATAATGCAATCCTAGTTTAGGTTATGGTTGATGAGATAAATTTTAAGGAGCATTAGGGATGATATCATACAAAGTGTCTCATTAAGAATAAATCATATCAAGATGTTGGGCATGTAGAATGTCCTACTCCTTATTATTTGCCTCATCCATGGTGACATCCTTGGCTATAGGTGTAAGCAAGGATCAAGTGAACCAATTTTTAATCAATTTTTTAGGAATATTAGTACTAAGTAACCTCTTTCATCGCTTCCACTCATGTATATGATAAGAAATATGAGTAGAGGTGTCTTGTTTGAATGTTGATAGGAGGTTATTTACTAAGATCTTACCTCATAAGTAATTGGAAATGGTTTAAGAAGGTTCATGCCAAGGAAGCATATTCACTGTAGAATTCTCTATAAAGTTCAATGTACCATTGGCCACATATATAATCACCCACTTTAGACTTTGAAGAACAAAAAAGATGGTAAGTGGTAAGATGTATGGATGGCTTTTTTCCTAACTTCCCTTCAAATTTAAGAATATCATATTGTAATTTGGTGGGCATATGTGGCCACCTAGGATCATGGCATATGGGGTCATTGGTAAGTTTGTCCAAGTTTGGAAAATCAAATCATGTTAGAAACGGAAGCTGATGTTGGTTGAATGGATTAGTTAGTAGATATGGGACTACTAATGGACCTTGTGATCCCCAATAACAAATTTAATGGAGGAAGAGGGTTTAAAAAGAGGATATGTCGACCCATGGAATTGGATCCTTAGACCAATAGGTGTGGTGAAATTATTTTGGTCCCTTGGGGGAATGCCCTTAACGATAAAAGAACTCCCA
Source organism: Pinus taeda (assembly GCA_000404065.3). Classification (NCBI taxonomy): domain Eukaryota; kingdom Viridiplantae; phylum Streptophyta; class Pinopsida; order Pinales; family Pinaceae; genus Pinus; species Pinus taeda. Next base: position 30,195 of record APFE030407364.1, on the reverse strand, counting down.
AAAGCATGATTACTAATGGGATTATACCCGACATTGTACGGAGGAACTCCTGATGTAAAAGCATTGCCATAAGCATAAGAAGTTGTTGGCACAGTGGTACTAGTGGGGTTGAAGCCCCAAGGTAAGCCAATCCCTCCAAAGGAAATATATCTATAGAGAAGGTCATTCCTCCTAACATAGAACTACCGCATGTATGATATGTTTCTCCAAAAACATTATTTACCCCATACTAATCAGGGATAAACATAGACCCCCACCTCTACATGTTTCCCAAAGAAGATAAACCCATATTAAGCATCAAAACTGTCAAAATAACTGAGCTATATGGAAATCACTTGGATTCCATTGGTTGGATTAGGTTTTTCCCCATTCCAAACACAAAGGTGGATGAAGGTAGGGGTACATACAAACTTGGAAAACTTGTTGGGGTTGCCAAAGAAACTAGTGGAATGCCCAATGAAGAGGATATCAATGTTACGAGTGTCAAAGAAGTGGGCCCTATCACATTGATCAATGGTAACATGTACATAACAAATGACAATCCTGACATAGATGGAGATAAGGGACCCATTTCCCCAATAGTAGAGGAATTACTCTCACCAAACATTAAATGAGAGAAAAAGGAGAAAGGTTCAGAAGTAAAGGCACTTAGTTGTACAAGTACAAGGTCAAAAAGGTTGGTTAAAGGTGGATTGATGTGTAGTTTTGGACTCTCGCCTATAACCTCAATGGTAACCAAGTCTTCCTTCCCAAAACCATGGTTATAAACCCCAACTTGGTTTGATCTAAGTCTTTTGATATCATAACTATCCTACATTTTCTAGATTGTGGACCCTCCTCCTTAGGAGAAAGGTTTATAAGTATTCAAGAACATCAGATAGTTTGGTTAGCCATGGTGACTATAATTTATTTTTTAATCAATTAATTTGAGGCTCCACCATGGCCAACTAGACTCATACTAAACAACATAGACTATAAAAATCCCTAAGAGATACAACAAGAAAATCATCGTAAAGGTCCCTCTTGAAATCCAAGAATCTTAAGCCAATAAAACCTATAATTACCTTGGAATAACAAAGGAATAGAGAAGCAATTACCCTGAAATCCCTATATCCACCTTAATCAGTGAAAGTGACCTTGATGGGGTTGAGCGTTGGGCCTCCAAGAGCACTGATATGATGATTCACGTCCACCTTAGGTACCATGGGGACTTCCCACCCATGGTCATCTAGGTAAGAGTCCTAGAATATATACCACTAAGGTTACCATTTCACAGTCAAATGGTTGAGGGGACATGTGTGATCAAAACCATACATGTAGGGAGGGTATCTAAGCCTAAAATCTCTAAGGATATTGCTCAAATTGAGTCGTATTCCTCTTAAGGAGATCACCCTATAACAAACACAATTCAAGGACACCAATAGCCTAAGAGTGGGGATGAATCTTAGATTCCTGATGTAACTACATTCTTAAATCCTTTGCAAGAGGAGATGTCCTGGTGATGTTGCTATGATAATGGATTTATCCTCTTAGTATTTTAAGTTTCAGTTTAATAGCCCTAAAGAATCTTCTCTCCAAACCCTACTCCAAGGCTCTACAACCCTAAGATATTGTTGGTTTTCTATAACCAAAAAGGCTATTTAATTTTTTAGTGCTTTATTTTCTGGTTTTTGTTAACTAAAATATTTGATGTTAAGATACATCTATGTTTTTCCAAAGAAAAATACATGAAATCTATTTAAATTTGAAGGGAAATAACACTACTCAGATATATACTACACTTACAATTACATAAGTATTGTACACTTTCTGTCCCTTTAAAAGTAATCCTCATTATTTCCCTTTTTCTCCTCCTTCTTTCTAACCTAATGTCACTATATTGAAGAAGGGTCCACAATGACTAATGATAATTCATAAGGTGAGAGATAAGGATTCGTAGAGGGAACTCATTCCTTATCAAAATTAGTGGAGTAGGTTTCATTAAGTCTCTTCATTGTTTCCGTAAGTGCAACATGTACAACTACTACCCTCAAGGATAAATGAATTATATTTATGTATTCTTCTATATCTTTTGAGGAAGAATAGGATTCCTCATTAGAAAATTATGAACAAATAATGTTCTCCTTCTCTAAATTAATGATCTGCTAATTTGTAGCAGTTTCTATATTATCACCCTTCAGATCAATTGCTCACATTCATGCCACATTTTTTTTATCTAGATTTGTGTAATCTATTTCCTTCAAAGCAAGCATGTGCTTGAGGATAAGAAACATGGAGATGTTTTTTTTTTTTATTGGAAGGCTTGACACCATAAAGTTCTATTCTCATAATTTAGAAATTGAACCTAGCTAAAATTGTCCTATTGTAAAAGCATTTTGTCTTGGAGACCCTAGCCTAATTTCAATCCCAACACCTATTCTAACACATGCGTACAAACCCAATTAAACCCTTTCTAGATTTGTTTTTATGTAACTACCCAAAGTATTATTGATATTGTAAGAAATTGAAAATGCCAAAAATGAAAGAGTAGATTTGGGAATCAAACACAAGCAAGTGTATTTGTTATAGACATAGTTGTAGAATAAAGAAAGGGAAACCATACGGTAACAAAAAGACCCCCTCAACCCCAATACTAAGGCCCCTCTTTCAACACTTTTAATAATCAACATGATTGTAAAACTAAAAAATAAATAAATACTTGGGCATAGATAAATCTCACAATCCTTTGTCTATGTCTAATAAATCTATAATCAGAAATTTGAAGTAGAAGGCCATAAACTAGTGACTTTGCATATTAACATAGAGGATTTGCAAAATAAAAGTAAAATCTTTGACATTTGGCTTGGGGACCTCGAACTTTGTCATTTCTTCAAAGTTCTACACAATATACACATTGGACAAATGAGCGTTTGGAAAAACAGAGTTGGAAGGTTTGTTTTTTATTGTATTCTTGAAGGAAATATACTATGAAATTGAACACATTCCATGTCCCAATTCTCCTCTACATAATCATAATACCAAAATGATGTTTGAGACTTTGTAGATGTTATAATTGAACATCAAATATTGGTCCTCAAGTTGTTTACCTGAAAAAATAAGGTGTTGCTAAAACACAAAAAAACATTATAAAATATCCAATTTTTTTCTTTATATCCACAAAATAATTTGTGGAATTCACACACAAGAATGAGGTGCTCTCAAACAAAGTATTAACCATAATTTGAAATGTGACCTTTGTACTAGGTGTTTAACAAACATATGGAAACTAGAAACTCTTCAAATACTCAAAATGTAATTATTTCATCAAATGCTTAACAAACAAACACTTCTTCAGATACTTGGAATGCAAGTATTTCATGAAACACTTAGTCTGCACCCTTTGGAACACAACTACATAGATAAACTATTACTCCATTTTGAACATAACAATCATCAATAAGACCTAAAGTATCTTTCATAATGATCTTGGAACATCACAGCGGTGTTCGCCAAGGAAAAACACCTATGCTAGCACGTATAAGTGTGTGGGAACTTGTGTGAAATCAAGCACTTTGTAGGCAAAGAAAATTGCATTTAAGCAAAAAAATCTTCCTCTAGCAATCCTCCACTACTCTATGAAGGTTTACCTTTGTGTCTAGTTCTTTAACTAGCAAACCATTTACAAGAGGGTTTGCATAAAGCATGTACAACATCTTATTTTGAAGATGTTCACATGCGTCACCATGGAATGGTTGAATTTGTATAATAAATCACCATTCTGGTTAATGAAAAACCGTTTTTGAAAGTTATTTATAATATAAACAATCTCTACATCTAGTTTTCAACCGTGGGTGGTTTTGCATGTATAATATAATCCCCTTGTTGTTTGCCACTCCTACGAATTTCGCAAAGAACTACGGTGTGACTAACGTTGGCTTAAGTGAAGAAGAAAGGTATTCATGTAGCCTATACCATGACTTCTTTTGCAATTGAACTCCGCCAAACAGTTACTATAAAAACTAAAATCCTAATTCGTATCATTTATGTAAAAATTAAACAAACAAGTATGACAATTTTAGGCCGGAAACTTCTTGAATAAATGTGAAACAACCCTTTTTATTTTTGTAGTGGTAAGGGTCCTTTTTAAAGAATAAAAGAGAAGTCTAATTATGATGTTACATAACTCAATTAAATATAATAATTAAATAAAACTAATTGAAAAAAATATACAAATTTTTATACATATACATACATGCAAGTTTCTAATTATCATTTATAATAGTGGTCGGTAATCTCAAGGGATTAAACTAAATTTAAAATTGTAACTTATGACTTTTCTATCAACAAACATGATTCAATAATAGCTTGAATGTTTCCGCATTTAGTAACGTATTGTTGATGAGAGCTTGTGGAGTCCTGTGTGAATTGTTTAAAGAACTCACCATTTCGGGTGAATTTTTCACCCATTTTCAAGGGCAAGAAGAAAACTGATGATAAGAAGAGTGCAGGACCATAATATATAGAGATTGCAGGAATTAGTCACTTTAACGTTTATCTCTAATAACTAATTCCCTCAATCACTATATATTATGTTCGTGCACTCTTCCTATCATCAGTTTGCTTCCTACTCGTGAATCTCTATATATTATGGTCATGCACTCTTCCAATCATCAGTTTGCTTGAGTGTAACGTTCACCCAAAAATTGGACTCTTCAAACAATTCACACACGACTCCAGAAACTCTCATCAACAAACATGATTCAATTAATTAAAGTTACAACCCTAAACAAAAAAATAAAATATAATATATAAAAACAAACCTAAACGGAAAATATAATAATATATAATTATTTTAAAATTTTGTAAAATTACACCAAATTGGTGTAAGAAATCTCTTTTTTAATAGGACAAGGGACCCACCACACAATAATTTTACTAGTGTTAAAGTCTATGAAGACATACATACTAAACATGATTCAATTAATTAAAGTTACAATCCTAAACAAAAACAATGAAATATAATATGTAAAAACAAACCTAAACAAAAATATAATAATATATAATTATTGTAAAATTACACCAAATTGATGTATGAAATCTCTTTCTTTATGGGACAAAGGACCCACCACATAAATTGGTGTATGGAATCTTCTTCTCTATGGGACAAGGGACCCACCACACAATAATTTAACTAGTGATAAAGTCTATGAAAACATACATACTAAACATGATTCAGTTAATTAAAGTTACAACCCTAAACAAAAAAATGAAATATAATATATAAAAACAAACCTAAACAAAAATATAACAATATATAATTATTGTAAAATTGTGTAAAATTGCACCAATTTGATGTATGAAATCTCCTTTTTTATGGGACAAATGACCCATCACATAATAATTTGACTACTGTTAAAGTCTATGAAGACATACATACTCTAAACCCTTCTGGTTCTCTATGACCTTTTAAGAAAAAACACATACTTGAACTATTAGAGCCACTCAAATTGTATCAATTATTAAAAAAATCCAATTTTATTAAAACACCACCAATGTTATTATTAACAATATTATTATTAACAATTATTAATGATATCTTTTCACTTATCTATAACTACTATTTTTATTTTTTTTAACATGGTCGTCTACTCTTGTATTATAAAAAACTGCTGTGAGCAGGAGTTGTTACATAAGATGAAAAGAGAGAGAGAGAAAAAGTCCAAAATAGGCTCGTTGTCCTTGACTTCTGAGAGTTGAGCTTAATGAAAATACATTGGAAAAGGTAACGGATGTATTGCCTAACAAAAAGGCCAGCCAGTAGACAAAATTTGCTTGACATTAAGACTGTTTAACCGGGTCTTCCACCTGGGGCTCCTTTTTGCTGACCTTGGTATATGCTTCTGCTTGCATGCTTTGCGCGATGGACTTTTTGTAGGTAATGGCCTCCTCCAGGTGTTGGCATCTTTCCTTTAGTTTCTCTTTTTCTGCCTTCTATTTCTCAAGAATCTTCTTCTTGGTCCTGCTGTCTGATAGCTGAAGGAGGAGCTATCTCTGCGCTGGAGCTTTGCTGTCGGCCTCGCTTGATGAAGAAGGGCTGGTCCCGTGGATGAAGCAGCAAACGGATGTTGGGATAAGCGCTCAGGAGGCTTTTGCTACTGAGGGCGATTCGTTTCCTATCAATACCTATTTTGAACCACGACTGAGACAGATTGCACAGAGAAATGTTGGGCAGCGCTGAAGAGGTAGGATGGATATAAAAAGGAGAGGGAGGCTTGTCATGATGAAAGATCCGGATATTTTTATTGGGGAGGTCTGGGGGCGTATCCTGAACGATATTCTTGTTGCAGTCGATGAGGGGAAGGAGGGGACGTTTACCAGCATTTGGATGGAGAGTGGCACGCGTGGAAAAGAGGTGCTTTGCGCTGATGTCTGAGGTGTAGGATGAGGAGAGCATGGAGGAGAGAGCGTGATTGAGATCGAGGTGAGATTGGCTTCCAGATTGACTGAGGGGAGGACGGGTTCTGAAGGCGCTAGACCAAATGTCTGAATGACGCCTGAATCTGCTAAGGGATTGCCTTGGCATAAATATTGTCATTCTCACGCACTTGTCCTTGCTGTCTGCTGACAGCCTTTGTTGCTAGTTGATCTGCATCTGCGTTGTTTTCTCTTAGGATGTGAAGGAAGGTTGGGTCTCCCAGCGGTCTAAGGTTGTCATGAATCCTAGTCTTGATGTTGTTGAGTCCTTCCTTTTTAAAATTTCTGCCTGAGACCATAGCGCCAATAATAATAGCCGAGTCCCCCAATATTATAGCATCCCTGATTCCCAATCTGAACAGAAGAGAGGTCCCTAGGAAAACACTGTAAGCTTCAGCTGCATTGTTGGAAGTGTTCCCCAGGCCCCATTCGTAACTGAGGATGCTTTTCCCGTTTTGATCTTTGATGATGCCCCCTGCACCGGCTTTTCCGGGATTGTTTTTCGAAGCACCATCGAAGAGAAGAACAAGGCGCTTCTGATTTGAAATCCACTGTTGTACCTCTTCATTGGAGCCTCTGAGCTTCCAATTTGGCCTTGCTTTGTTAGTTGGAGCCTGAGAAAGCTGGATTTGATTGTGATTGAGACTAAATTTGCTATACCAGTCTCTCTCGCCTTGGAGCCATTTCGTTTGGTCTGGAAAGGCTATGTAATTGGCACTGATGGATTCAGAGATGCTGGCTATTGTCTTTGCCAATATACTAGTCGTGTTTGGCTCTTTGTTGTTAAAGACAAAGTTGTTTCTTGCTAGCCAGAGATGCCAGCAAAGAGAGGCGGGGATGCATTTCCATACTCGGATGAGATTGTGCTTACCTTTCCTAGTGTAGGGGTAGCTGTTCATCCAGTTTTTCTGAAGATTGGGAATCTGATCAAAGCTTTCTTGAGATTCCATGGGACTTATCAACTATTTCTAGCAATGGTGTGCTAAGGGGTAGATTAGGAAGATGTGATGTATGGACTCCTCCTCTGCTCGACAGAAGCAGCAAATTGAAGGACCCTGTATTCCTTTTTTTCTTAAGTTCTCAGCTGTGAGGATTTTTCCCTTGAGGAGTGTCCAGTTGAAGTATTTCACTTTGGGGATGCACTCAGACTTCCAAGCCACTGCGTGCAGATTCCACTTTGCTGTAGGAGATAAGTTTTGGAGAGATTTATAACCTTCTTTCACTGTGAAATTCCCCCCACAGGGGTCCCAGATATATCTATCTTCGGTCCTCATATTTGTTGGAGCAAAGCCAGAAAGGGAAAGCTTGAGGTTGATCCATTGATCCTTAAGGAGGGGGGGTGTTTGAATGTCCTTCCAATCTAGCCAACGATTGTGGTTCCATAAGGATATGTCAAACAAAGATGTTATCTTTCGTGCTTCCATCCAATCCTGCAGGGGTCGAACGCCTTGTAGAAGGTTTCTTGGTTTTGAACCCATGATGCGATCCAACCAGATCTTGGTGTCCTTTCCATTTCCTGGGAGTTTGGATACATTTTCTTTAAAGTGAGGCAGCGCTTTTTTGATCAGTCTCCACATTGGGGTGCAAGGTCTATCTACAATTGCCTCAGTGAGGATGTTTGGATTCGGACCTCTGAGATATTTTCGTTTTATAGCCTCGGCCCACCATGATCCTTTGTTTGAGAGAATTTTCCATATCGGTTTGAGCCCCAGGGCTTGATTTGAGAGATTTGGGAGTTTAATGGAGAGACCCCCTTTTTCGTAAGGGAGGGTTACCTGATCCCACTTTACAAGACTGAATTTCTTGGTCTCCTACTTTCCTCCCTGCCAGAGAAAGCTTCTCATGATGAGTTCCAAATGTTTATGAACGCTGGCCGGAGCCATGATGACTGTGTACTGATAGATTGGGAGAGCTGAGAGGACAACCTTAATGAGAATTGTTCGACCTGCTAAGTTGAGCCAAGAAGCTCCCCAGCCCTGAAGGAGGCCTCTCATCTTTTCAATATGTTTTGTCCAGATTTCAGACTTAACGGGTTCCTTGGCCAAAGGCAGACCTAAATAAGGGAAAGAGCTCCAATTTCTTTGAACCGGAATGTCTAAAATCAAGGATATTCTTTGTTGGATTTGGGGAGAAACATTCCAAGTATAAATTCTGCATTTCCTATTGTTCAGTTTACCCCCAGAAGCTGAGAGGAAAGCATCCAAAATTCTTTTGAATCTCCTTGCCATTAAGCTGGAGGCTCCTCCTATTAGAAGAGTGTCATCCGCGAAGAGCGAATGATTTATCTCTTTTATCCCTCTTTCTATACAGATTCCCGGTATCTCTTTGTTATTGCGGAGGTGATCAAGATGGGTGCTCAGGGTCTCAGCCATGATAATGTAGAGGAATGGAGAAAGGGGACAGCCTTGTCTCAGCCCTCTAGAACTTCTGAAATATTTGCTGGGTCTGCCATTAATCAAAGGTGCAGTCCAGGTATTGGAGATGCACCCATTAATTATGCTGATGAAGCTGCTTGAGATCCCAAATTTCTTTAGAGCTGCTGTTAAGAAGGAGTGGTCCACACGGTCGAAGGCATTGGCCATATCCAATTTGATTATCATTCCTCGTTCCCCTCTGTTGTTGCTGCTGTGGATGGCTTCTTGAATAAGGATGACATTCTCTGTTATTTGCCTGCTTGGGACGAAGCCCCCTTGATTTTCAGATATTAGAAGGGGGAGGACTTTTTTTAGTCTATTTGCAAGGATTTTTGTTATAATCTTATAGGAGACATTGCATAAAGAAATGGGACGAAACCTGTCAAACGAGAGGGGGTTTGTTTCCTTGGGGATCAGGGCAATATGTGAAGATTTGGTGTTCTCTCCCAGCGTGTGATTTCTGAAGACATTCTTTATCATTCTAATGAAATCTTTTTTGATGGTTTCCCAGTGCTGTCTATAGAAGGCCACTGTGAATCCATCCGGCCCCGGGGCCTTATCTTGTTGCATACTGAATGTTGCGGCGCAAATTTCCTCTTCAGTGATATCTTGATCCAGCTCTTGGTTATGCTCCTCTGATAATTTGCACTCTATTTTACTGAGAAAGTCTGCGCTATCCATTTGCTGTGGTGCTGCTGTAAGGAGGGCCTTAAAGTGATTGTGGGCAGCATCTTTGATTTCTTCTTGGTCCTTCACCTCTTTCCCATCGACCTCAATTTTGTCGATTTGATTACCAGCTCTCCTAAGTTTGATGTTATTGTGGAAAAATGAAGTGTTCTTGTCGCCGGCTTTCAACCATAGGCAACGAGATTTTATTCTTTGTTCCTCCTCCTCTAATCGATTTTGTCTAAAGAGTTCTTTGTAGAGATTTTTTTCCAGCTCTAAATCTTCTTCTGAATAATGGGTGGACTCTTTGTCATTGTGCCACCATTCCATCTTTGCGATCAGGTCTGTTTTTTTTTTCCTTTCAGCGTTCGCCGCTTCCTTTGCCCATTGCTTAATGACAACCTGGAGGTGTTTTAGTTTTGTTTCCCAGACAAAATGTGGCGATCCGATGACTTCCTTGTCCCATTGATTTTGAATGAGGGCACGAAAATCCTCTTGGAGGTCCCAGATTTTATTGTATTTGAAGGGGAGAGGCCCCAGATTGCGATCTTTGACCAGGTTGAGGATCACTGGCTTATGGTCCGATGCTGAGGCGTGGATTAAGTAGCTCTTAATGGACTGATAGTTTTCTGCTATTCCTTCCTGGATTAGAAACCTGTCCAGTCTTTCCTTAATATTATGAGAGCCTGATCTTTTATTGTTCCAAGTATATTTGCCGTTTGACAAGGGAGTATCTAGCAGATTGTATGACTGAATGATGGATTCTAGCTTATCCCGAGAAGTGTCTGCATGAAAGTTTCCCCCAAATTTCTCTTGCCCGTTTCTTATGACATTCATGTCACCCCCGATGATTATTCTGCTGTTTTGGATAGTGAGGAGATCTGCCTCTATGGTGTTCCAGCAGCTGATTTTGTCCCTGTAGTGGTTTGGGGCATATATGTTGTAGATGTGGAAGACTCCCTGGGTGCCTTTGTTTTTCATATCTGTTCTGATCCACCAAGGGCAGAGGTATGAGTGAATAATTTCCCAATTATTCTTGTTCCAAATTGTTCCAATCCCCCCTGATGCGCCATCTGAGCTTATTGAAAGGCCTGTGAAGTTTTTGAAGTGCTGTATTTGTTGTTGAAAATCCTGTTCAGTGATTTTGGTCTCCTGGATAAGGAGAAGATCTGGGCGTTCCTGATTTAACAAATCCTTTATTGCTTTCCATTTTGAGGAAGAGCCCATCCCCCTGCTATTCCAAGAGTCCAAGAGACCAGGATCATTATTTGCCGTTTGTTGGGTGGGATCCAGACTTCTCCTTGACCTTTTCTCCACTCCCTTTTAGCTTGCCTATATATGAGTCCATAGGTTGTTGTGTTCCCGTTGCCATTTCCTTTGCTGCTGTTTCATCTCTGAGTTCCTTGTTTGACTTTCTACCCACTTTCCTTGGGGGCTCGATGGGCTGATTGGTTTCTTTAGCTTTGTTTCTGGTGAGAATTCTTTCGATGGTGGGAGGGGAGGAAGGGAGGGAGGGTACGAACGGGGAGAAGCTGCCCGGGGGGAGGACGGGGGAGAAGAAGGTTCTTCGGCTAAGGATTCGAAAGGATTGGAGGAGGAGGGGAAAGCTGAGATTGGTGAGGGGGCGGGCGGGGAAGACTGGATTCCAGGGGAGGTTTAGAAGTATTTCCCTGAGTGGAAGAAGGCTTTTTCCTTTTGACATGTTTCCATGAACCCTCTGCATTTTCCTCAGTGTTCTCTACTTCATTGACTTTTAACTTAGTGCATCTATTTGCAAAATGGCCATACTCGTGACATACCTTGCATTTGAAGGGGAGTTGCTCGTAGTATAGCTGCTGAATGTGCATCCATTGGTCCACCTTTATCTTTATGGCTTCTGGCAGTCCTTTTCCTAGGTCTACTTCCACGCAGATCCTTGCGCATGCATGCATGTTCTCCCTTGGTTCAGATCTGTCGATGTATTTTCCGACTGCATTTCCTATTGTTTTAACTGATTCATCCCCCCAGCAGTGAAGCGGCAGATGAGGGAGGCGGACCCACACTGGGACCGCATTTGGAATATCCATTTCTGGATCGAAGTCCAGAGTCCATCTATTCAGATAAAGACCTCTTGTATCCATGAAATAAGGTCCATTGCGGAAGATAAGGTTCTTGTCTTCCTTCGATTCGAAGAGGAATGTGTAATATCCACGTCCGCAGAATCTGATGGTGATCTTTCCTTGGATCATTGAGCTCCAGTTGTGCTCGACCCATTTTTGGATTGATCTTGGTGAGGGCCAGAGCCCGGTGAACTGGCCTACAAGGCCCCTTTCAGCCAGTGCTATTGCAGATTTCCTTGGCAGAGCAGGAGGAAGATTGACCTCTGGGATTTCATCCAGTTTTTTTATAAATTTTGTTATCGAGGGACGAGGTCTTTCATTTGTAGATTTAGAGAAAAGGGATTCAAAAATTTCTTCTTGATTCTCAGTGACTGGGGGAGGAGGGGCGGACCCTGCCATTGCAGGCCCGCTGGAAACAAAAGGAAAGCAAAGCATAGGGAAGGAGGGACCCCGAAGGCGGGAGTCCGGGGAGGTGGCGAAGCGCAGGAGAAGGCGAGGGGCGCAGCCCTGCCAGGCAGGGCCTGGAGGCCGAAGGCAGGCGCGCGCGGGAGATTCAAATCGCCAGAGCTAGGGTTCTGCAATCCGCCATCGAGCACTCACTTGTCGTACATACATATACCAACTACTATTTTTAAGGATAAGGTTGATTAGTGAGTTAATTCATTCTTGCTAATTAATAAACCAGGTAGCACTCAGAACCATTAATTTCTGCTGGATGGAGGATGAGCGGTGGAAGACATACCTTCCGAGAACAGATCCGGCCGCTGTTTGCAAGAGATACTTGCCCCTGGGAATCTGGAGGTCGTGAAACATCCCATAAATAGTCCACGGATTGATCACAAATTGGGCAGCCACGGCATCCGGTATCGTGTCAGGGACGGGCACCACATCCTCCTCTGCTACTTCCACGTAGTCCTGCCACGCCCCTTCTCCTCTACCGCAGTAATACTTCCAGAAAACCAGCGGTATCACTCGCTCCCCAACTCTGCAGGATGTCACCCCTTCGCCAATCTGTGGACATAGCAATTATTTTATAAATTGTTTCAGATAGAATTGGGTTTCAAATTTAGTTTGTTTTGTGTTAATTGTTGTTGGCTTAAGAAATTGGCAACAAACTTCCCAAATTATAAGAACAAATTGGCTACAATCTTCACACAAATTATATGGAGTGATAAAGAACATATTGAATATTGAATGCAATCATATTCCAATTACAAAGAGGATAATAATCATTTTTTCAATATTATTAGAGAAATGATTATTGGTAAATGGAATTAAGATAAGGAAAAGAAGAACAACCATTTTGGGTAATTAATCATTTCATTAGCAAAATTTACTCTAATCTTAAATTAAAAAAAAAAAACAATAGCTTTTCTCTATCTTAACAATTCTATCTTACAAAAAAAATAACAATCATTCTTCGCAACCATTTTAAAAATTACTCAACTTTCCCACCCACCTAATAAACAAATTACTCACCTCATCCACAACGCCCACTCCTTCTGAGCCGTGCACTGCGCCCTTGTCTTCGAAGCGCCCAAGGAGGCTGTTGCGTATGTAGAGGAGATCGACGGGATTCACTGCGCTGGCAATCATCCGCACCACCACGTTGTGGGGCGACGGCCGTGGCTTCTCCTTTCTCACAAGAGACACCGACTCAGCAGGATTCGATCCCGGGAACACCGTCTGAACTATTGCTCTGCCCGTGGCCATTGCAAAGGTGCTTTTTCAGCGTTTTCGTACCAGAGTCTTCTTTGTCGTGTAATGTCTGAACTTCCTACAGGGAAAGGTTGATATAGGTGTAATGTCACGAAGGAATGTGAAACCCTAATTCAGCTATAATATTGAACAGTAGATTTGTTCTTTTCTGTCCCTTTCTGAACTGGGAGAAAAAATCATTTTCAATACATATAATATAATTGGTACACTAAAAATGGGATATGGAATATGGAGGTGGAGGAGGAAATACTAGGATAATCAAAAGGCAATAGTCTATAACGCGACTTTTTGAAAGTTTTTCCGGCGGATTTTTCCGGTCAAAATCCGGCAGCAATTCATTGGAATCCCAAGTTAGATAGCTAGTTTCTGCACAATCAATGGCTCCCAGGGGTTTTCCAGGGCGCTGAATCCAAATATGCAGTCAAAAAACCATTTTAACTGCTTAAAAATCAAGATTTAACCTCATTTCTTTCCCCGGATTCCGTCACCGTAATCTCCAAAAAGTCGCATTATAAACAACTCCTAATCAAAAGTGGCCGAAATTTCCAAAAAGTCGCATTATAGACAACTCCTAATCAAAAGTGGCCGAAATTAGGGTAAAACATTTCGAAAAGAAATTTAAAAAAATTGTAGATACAGTGTTTGAATCATGTTTTTTTGATAGTGGAAATAAATTCAGCACCATCAAAAACATTTAAAACACCTAAAACTAGATTTACAAAAATCCTGCGAAATATTTTTAAAATATGACCGGAACTTCCATAACTTCTTAAAAAAAGCATAAAAGATCTTTAGAAAACCACTTTCAAATACATGCCCATTGAATGGTAGATCTGTCCCTTTCTGCGTTATGGACGGAAGAAAAAATCAGCAGTACTGAACATAATCTGGACACGCAGCAATTTCAAGATCTTTAGAAAACCACTTTTGAATACATGCCCATTGAATGGTAGATCTGTCCCTTTCTGCGTTATGGACGGAAGAAAAAATCAGCAGTACTGAACATAATCTGGACACGCAGCAATTTCAAGATCTTTAGAAAACCACTTTTATGGTAGAGCAGTAATTTTGAATTTATCAAGTGCTCAAAAGCATCAATTTTATCATATTTAGAAGTAAAAAACATATATCCATGGGTTTCTCTCTATATATAATTATTAAGTAGTGAAGGAATTAACTATCTTTTTAATATTAAAAAGTAAATTAAAATTTCTCCTTTCTTTTCAATTACTTTATCTTATAAAATGATGTAAAATTAAGTTGGAAATCGAAGTACTTTATTTATGGTCAACATTGCTTTCTTTTTGTTATTATTGTTCTTTTAATTTGTTATTGTAAATGTTATTTTACTATTTTTAAATGTAACATTATGTGACAACATCTCCCTCATATTAGGATGTCTCTAGAAGCAAAAAAGACATATATCCTTCACATTCTACACATTAAAATATTAATCCATGATCCATAGGACTCTTTGTATACATAATTATTTTTGTTATAAATCATTGTTAAAATGTTATGTGTTTGTTTTATTAATATTAAAATTGCTACATGTAAACTCCATGTTAAAAAATGAATGAACTACAAGAACAAAGAAAATTTTAGGAAGAGATATGACGTGAAGCTTCGCTGCATCCAACTCATGAGGGCTAGAATTTCCCTAGCCACTGTTGAAACTTTCATTTGCAAGTGTCGTCGTAGAGGCCTTCATATATAGTTATTGCTAAGGAATCATGTCTGCATTTGTGGAAGTCATTGTCGGCTATCTGGAATCTCCTCTCGACTCTCTGCCTGCAGATTGTCTGCCTGCTCATGGTCACTTTGTAGGTTTATGGAAAGCCAACTATATTTGTTGTGGGATTTGAGAATAAGTTCACCGCCACTGTGTCAGATCTAAGCTTATGGCGTCATCATCGCTTCCGTGTTCATATTCTCCCTTCCAAATCTCGAAGGGTTAAGAATATTTCTTGTTTAATGGTTTTCCCTTGCAGATTAATGCTTGTGGACAACTCTTAAGGAATAAGCAGGTGTTGTTTTTGTTACATACACAATGAGTGCTCCAAATAAATTTGTGAAGAAGGCAGAATTAACCCCCTCTTTGGATCTGGGGTTTTCTCTCTCTGCGAAATAAAATGTGGCTACTCTGAAGGAAAAAGGATTGTTGGGAAAGTTTATTGGGTTGTGGCCTAGTTATCAAATTTTTGTAGATTGGGTTTCTCTCAATTAGACACATCATGAACCCTCAAACACTTGTTACTGTGGAAATGGGTATTATCTATTTCTTTTTGAAAACCAAACATATAGAGACTTGATTTATAAGTTAGGTCCTTATTTCATTGGTAACAAAGGTATGTTTCTCACTCTTTGGGCTATGGAATTTAATCCCTTGATGGAAATTTCATCTGCACATGTGTGGTCATATTTCCTTCTCTTCCTCTTTTTGTTGGTGTAAAGGATTTTTTAAGGATGTAGGAAATAAATTGGGAAACCCTATTTATTTCTAGTAAATTTGAGTTAGAGGGCTTGGATTTAGTTATGCATGTGTGATTACTAAATTTTAGTAATCCAGTTTAATTATTTTCATTTGTATTTAGTTAACTAACCTCTAACTATTGTTGGAGTTAGTTGAAGGTTAGTTGTGCAGTGGGACAACATTATAACTCAGAGATCTATTAGTTAACTGATCAAAAAGCCCAAAATAGCTAATGCATACAAGGAATTTGAATTCCATAGCTGAAATGGAAATGAAAAGGTAGTGTAACATCAATTGTAAACTAGTTCTGAGTGTACAAGTGTTGTATGTAGTTAATGATCAATCCTTCGGATTTGTGCAATAAATTTGGAGGAAATTCCTATTGTTTAGGGGCCAATTTCCTTAGGATTTGCGCAAGGAAATAAGAGGCTTGGTGAGAAAATAATTTGCTAAGTGTTGGACAAATTTTTCATTGAGAAGAGAGAACAATTATTCTTTTGTATGTTGTGCTCAGAGCTAGAGCTAGCAATTATAATAATTTCTCTATTCAACTAATTAATGCAAAAAAGATTGAGGGGTTTTTCCCAGTTGGGTTGCCCTAGAAATCGCTATGTATCTTTGGTTTTTCTTATTGCATGTATATGCATGTTGTTCTAAATTGTGATTTCCATTCCTTAGATCAATAGAGTAGAATTGTGTCTCTTGTTTTTCAGGTTGAAATCTTAAGCAATTTCAATTTATATTAAATCTCTACATGGTATCAAAGCCCTAAAATCATATTAGAACCAATATTTTGAACTTGTCTCTCAGGAATTTTGAAGTAGCAATTCAGTGCAATAAGTTTTCTTCAATATGGGGAGAAAATCTTTCAATGGCCTGAGATTGGAGTATTCCCCGGAGGGTAGCTCGAATTTCATAGCTTGGAAGGATCACATGGAAGCAATGCTTGATGACAATGGTGTGTTAGAATATGTGAAGACTGATATTGTAAAACCTCCCCAGTCAAATGCACAATAGTTATCCTAGTGGAATAAGGATGTTGCAAAGGTGAGAAGAATTATTCTGGAAGGTGTGAGAGACCATGTTATCTCAAATATTCATGGAAAAGAAACACCATTTTCTATGTGGAATACATTGGCTGAGCTATTCGAAAATAACAATGACCATAGAAAATTAGCCCTGAAAGACAAACTTTGAAACATTAGAATGGCACTATTTTGCAATATCTCTTTAGGTTTAGACAAGTTTGAGATGAGCTTGGAAGGGTCGAGGTGAATGTAGTAAAAGATGACCTAGTGAGTGCAACTCTTCTAGGCCTTCCAAAATCTTGGCACAACTACCAAGACTCTGTGAATGGAAAGGAAAAAATACTGATTTGGGAAAGATTGTGGTCTAATTTGATTTAAGAAGAGTTTAGGAGAAATAATAGAGATGGAACATCATCCAAAGCTGAGGATTAAGAGAGTTTTCATTGGTTGGAAAGGGGAAGAAGGGAAAAGGAAAGAAGACCGAGAGAAAACCTGAATCCATCCAAAATAATGGCAAGAAGAAAGACTTGAGCAAGATAAAATGCTTCCACTACCATGAACATGGGCACTATGCAACAAAATGTCCACACAAGAAATCTAACAAGAAGCCTTCAGGAGGAGAAGCAGGTGAAGCATTGGCTTCACAATTTGAATTAGAATTCACCCTAATAGCATGAATGGCCAATAATATTATGGGAAGTGTGGGGTACCATGATTCTGGTGCCTCATCCCATATGACAGGGAGCAAGGATTTTTTCAGTAGCTTGGAGGAGAAGGATCTCCATATGCATATCGAAATGGGGGATGATGGGAGATATAGTGCTATAAGAATTGGTACTGTCACCTTTGAGAGGGAGAAAACCTCTCCTCATCACTTCAAAGATGTTATATTTGTACCTGGGCTGAAGAATAACTTGATCTCTGTACCAATTTTGGAGGATCATGGTTATGATGCTATTTTCAGTAAAGGGAAAGTGTTAAGTCCCTATAATACTAGTGATACCCCCATTAATATTGTAGTTGTATCCCTTATTACTATTGTTATGCCCCTATTGTCCCCATATTGTTATTACTATGCCCCATAGAAATCCCTCTATTGTTATTTTTGTGCCTTTATATTATTATTGTTAGGTCGGCTTGGTTATATTGTGACCCTTAGACTCCTATATATAGAAATGAGTTTTTTTTCATTTGAATCATCCAAGAATTGTTCATTTATGTAATGTAAAGGAGGTTGCCCCCTCGAAGAGGCCTAAATTCTAAGGCGTTGATCTATCTTTCTATCTTTTGTGAGCTGGTTTCATAACATTTGGTATCAAAGCTTTGGATTCTAGGGTTTCGCTGCTCAAAATAGGTCATCGTGGCATTTTCGCTATAACTTTTTTTTGCGATGTTTTAGAAGCGAAAAAAAAAACCCATTTGAGACAAAATCGCACTGAACCTTGGGTCCGAATTTCAGAGCTTTTTGCACTATATTTGTGGAGATATGATCTAAGGAAGTTGGTCTTTTTGCAGACTCCTGAATAACATTCCAAACAGGTGACCTGGGGAAAATCATCATAACTTTCTCTCTGAGTATCAAATTGAAATTTTGTAAGAAGGTACAGAAAGAGGACGGACTTTAGTTTCTTGTATATATTTTTCAGAGCCAAAGGTTGAAATAGTGAGACACGGCACTTCATACAAGTTCACTCCTCTGGAAAGGTCTATAATCAGGTCATCTTGGGAGATTGTGCATAAATCTTCCTTGGAGAATCCAATTTGGATCAGACTGATGGCATTGGAAAGAGGATGCAGAGGGCTACAATAGGTCACAATTTCAGAACTAGATGATTCGAAATTACAAAGATACATCAGATTCAATATCAAGCTCGTACAAAGTGAAAAAAGGTGTGTAGCTTTTTTAATTTTTTTTTGAACTTTTGCATAAGCTTGGTTTGAAAAATTAATTTGAAGGAATTCAAAGGGCATAGTAAAGCATTATTATCGGTAATTGATGCCCCAAGGAAAGAAAATGCAGACACCTAGTAAGCAACCTAAAATCTCTAGCATGACTCACGAAGAAGAGGAAGAAATGCAACATGATATATCAAAATTACGAGACCAAGTGCAGCAAGTGTCACTTGCACAAAAAGTAACAGAATCTAAGATGGATGGTTTAAAGAAAGTTGTAGAAGCTAAGATGGATGGTTTAAAGAAATATGTAGAAGCTAATATGGAGTGTTTAAGGACAGGCATCGAAGATTTGAAGACATATTTGACAAAGTTTCTAAAATAAATGCTTACTAATGGTGAAAGGGTAGTAAAGGAAACTCATGATGAGAACAAAAGAAATGTTAATCATGATTTCATAGACTCTAATGTTGGATCGAAGACCCCCATATTCCAAAATTCGATATGAGGAAGTTTTATGGCAAGGATCCCGCAACATGGATATTACAGATGGAGCAATTTTTCGATCTCAATAATGTGCAAAACACACAAAAGGTACATATTGCAACTTTATATTTGGAACCAAATCAGTTTGTATGGTATCAATGGCTTTGATATCGTAAATAAATTATCACTTGGGCAATTTTTATGGAAGAATTGATAGCACATTATGAGGATACAAAAAGCAACACTATTTTTAGCCAATTGATAAGTCTTAAACAAAAGGGTTCAATAATGGAGGACATTGAGGAGTTTCAAAAATTGAACATAAGGGAAAAAAATATTCCAGAGGAGCATAGGATTGATGTGTTCATAGGGACTTTAAAGGATAATATCCAACATGATGTTCGGCTTTGGGAACTTGATTCATTAGAAAAAGCATTCAGGTTAGCAAGAAAAATGGAAAGCAAAATTATGGCAACCAGGAAGCATACCACTCACAACTATAAAGATGGAAATGTTGTTGCCCCTAGTCTTCCACAACCTATAAGGTTGACACCACAACAATTGGAAGAAAAAAGAGCAAAAGGGCTTTGTTATAGTTGTGATAGCAAATACACTAAAAGTCATAAGTGTGCTGAGAAGAAATTGTTATACATAGATTGTGAAGAGGAAGAAGAAAAAGAGCAAGAAAGGTCAAAAGAAGAGGATATACTCCAGGAACAAAGCTTAGATAAAGAGGAAATGAATCGGACCATATCTTGTATTGCATTGGCTGGAATTACCACTCCTCAAACATCAAGATAGAGGGACAAATCAAGAAGAAAAAGGTAATAGTGTTGATTGATTCAGGAAGTACCCACAATTTTATTCATTGTAAGGTAGAAAAGAATTGAATTGCTTCTTATATCTAGCACCAGAGTGTCAAGTGATGGTTGCAAATGGAGGAACAATAAATTGCTCTGGAAAGTACCATAATATCAAGCTATCCATGGGAGAATATGTATTGACTAGGCCAATGCTTTCCATTCCAATGGGAGGTGTTGATGTTGTACTAGGAGTCCAATGGCTACAATCCTTGGGTACAATAGCTTTTAATTTTCAAGAACTTTTCATGAAATTTTCTATGGAAGGAAAGGAAGTTGTATTAAGGGGTATTGCAGGGAAACCAGGAAAGATAATCAGCTCTAATG